>CAUYRH010012093.1:0-42833 GCA_963574655.1 Perodicticus potto | reverse complement strand
AAGGTAAGATGAGATTCTTATATGCTGAAGATATCTGGCCTGAGTTTTTGTATCCAGTCATTCAACCTGTGCCTCTTTAGAGGACAATTTAAACCATTCACATTAATTGAGAATATTGATAAGCCTTTCAAAAGTCCGTTGGACATTTTTAATCCTTTCGTGACTGTGGAAGTTAGAATTTGATCAAAAGTTTCTGAGTGGGTTTTCTTTTGTGGTGGAGGATTACACTTGTCATTATTGAAGATAGTTCTGAGAATATCCTGGAGAGCTGGTTTAGTTATGGCAAATTTCTTCAACATGTGGATGTCGTTAAAGTATTTAATTTCTCCATCATAAATGAAACTCAGTTTAGCTGGATAAAGGATCCTGGGTTGAAAGTTATTTTGTTTTAGGAGATTAAAAGTCGATGACCATCCTCTTCTAGCTTGAAAGGTTTCAGCGGAGAGATCTGCAGTTATTCTAATATTCTTCCCTTTGTAGGTTATGGTTTTCTTACATCTGGCTGCTTTCAGAATTTTCTCCTTCATATTAACTTTAGTGAAATTGATTATGATATGTCTGGGGGATGTCTTATTCGGGTTGAGTCGTGCTGAGTTCTGAACCTGTGTGTTATCTGAATTTCAGAATCTCTTGGCATGTCTGGAAAGTTCTCTTTCATAATCTCATGAAGAGACTCTGCATCTTGTGAAGCCATTTCATCGCTTTTGGAGATCCCTATAAGGCGAATATTGGTTTTCTTCAAATTATTCCAGAGCTCTCTGAGAGAATGATCTGGTTTTGCCCTCTATTTTTCTTCCTCTTTGAAAGATTGGGAGCATTCGAAAGCTTTGTCTTCAATGTCAGAAATCCTTTCTTCTGCTTACTCCATTCTGTTACTGAGGGATTCTACTGTATTTCTCAGATCTTTGAGGGCTGCAACTTCTAGTCTCAATGTGTCAAAATCTATGGTCATTTTGTCTTTGAATTTGTTAAATTCTTGAGACATATTTTGGATTACTGCTTGAAATTCTAATTCCATCTTTTCCTCCATTCTGTTGATCTTATTTGCTATCCAGACTCTGAATTCGATTTCTGACATCTCAGCCATTTATTTATGCATGGGATCTTGTGCTGTGTCTGCCTTGTCATTCCTTGGGGGAGTTGATCTACTCTAATTATTCATGTTTCCAGAGTTTTTCCATTGATTCTGCCTCCTGATTGTGTTTCACCGTTGCCTCTGGCTGTCCTCAGAGTTGGGGAGGTGTCTCTCCTAGGTTAGACCCTTGCGGGATCACTCTGTCGTTGCTGGGTCTTTGTAGGGAGTGACCCTGTGTAGCTCCTCTGGGATTGCCCCAGCCAGGGAGTTCTGGCTGTGGGAGCAGCTCTGGAGTGTGGCACCCCAGGATCCAGCAGCAGGGCAGGGGATGGTGCACATGGTTCTGGGAGTGCTTGGCACCCGGTGTCTTTGGCAAAGAGAGCCCTGGATCCAGCAGTCTCTGGCCAGAAGCAGGGCTCCCCGCAGAGGCAGGGAGGGCTCTGGAGGGAGGGCCTGGGTTGTGCGGCTTCTGGAATCCCTGGCCAGATGGGACAGAAGCAAGGAGGGTAAAGGAAGGAGGACGTGGGTTGTGTGGCTCCCGGAGTTCCTGGCCTGGGTGCGTGGAGGCCCAGTGGGTGCAGGGCTCAGGGCCGCACGTTCACTGGCGGATCCCTGGCTGTGGAGGGCATGCGGAGGCCCAGCAGGCATGGGGTGCGGGGCCGTGGGATTGCCAGCAGAGTCCCTGGCTGGAGTGGACAGGGGGAGACTTGGCGTGGCCCCCAGAGTCTTTTGGTGGGGGGGTGCCTAGTCCAGCAGACAGGGAAGGTTGGTGCTGCTCAAGAACCTGTTCCCTCAGTCTCAGCAGGGGTCAGGCTTCTGGGTCATCAGGTAAGGGGGGAAAGGTATACTGTAAGTTCAGAATGGCAGGATAAACTTCAGTTCAGTTTTTCTGCCCAGTAAGAGAGTGTTCAGAATCACAGCAGGGTCCCTCTGAGGAAGCAGTCCCCACTTCCCACAGCACTCTCCTGTGGGGAGAGACAAGAGGTCCATAGTTCACCACTTGTCTGTAGAAAACCTGCAGGAGCAAATGAAGAGCAAAAAGAAAGGAAACAGAAAAACCACAGCTTTTTTCAGGGAGGGGATGGACACTTTTCCTTTCAGATGAATAGTGTACCTGAAGCTTGCTTTCTTGGAGTTGCAGCTTTCCTCAGCAGAGGTGACCTGCAGCTATCACTTCTCTCTCCTGGCTGGCTGCTGACCTGCAGTTATCACTTCTCTCTCTCAGCTGGGCTCCCAGTGTTCAGCTTAATTGGGCAGTTTCTGGACGTTACCTTTCCTTTTGGACAGGAGCCTCTTTTGGAAGCTGCTTCCAGTTGGCTGTCTTGCCCCCTCCTAGTTTCTGTATAATTCTAAGGAATTACCATCCTTTTGTATATTTTTCTACTAATTCGACTGGTATATTACATGGTGATTAAGAGCACAGACTTAAATCAGACTGCATATTAGGATTCTGATAATTAAAGCATAATTGTTCTGTCATATGTGTTTGCCTAAAACATACTATTTATCAATAGCATAACAAAATAAATGTTAAATTGTTCTGTTATCTAATATATTTAAATTCTTCTTAAGTTCTCCAACTATCTAGCCTCTCTAATATTATTTATCTCTCTTCCCCACAGTTAGCTTTACTCCTTTTGGAAATACAGTAAATGACTTAACTGGGACAAAAGTTAGGTGATGAGGGCTGTGGGGAACAAAGACTGGATTCAGAATATAGATCTATTCATATTTTTTCTTTGCAGAAATGGACCAGAAAACTCAGTAGAATTGTAGAATTCTGAACCAAGGAGTAAATTTATTGACCTAGATATAGGTAGTACAGTGTACCAGTAGTTAGGTACAGTCAAAGGTGAAAATGGGAAAAATTAAGGTTGATAGAAATTTAGAAATCTATTGCTTGGGTAACACCTGTAGCTCAGTGGGTAGGGTGCTGGCCACATACACCAAGGCTGGAGGGTTCCAACCCAACCTGGGTTAGCTAAAAAACAACAACTGCAACAAAAAAACAGCCAGGCATTGTGGTAGGCACCAATAGTCTCAGCTACTTGGGAGGCTGAAGCAAGAGAATTGCTTCAGCCCAAGAGTTGGAGGTTGCTGTGAGCTGTGCTGTGATGCTATAACACTCTACCCAGGGCAACAGCTTGAGACTCTGTCTCAAAAAAAAAAAAAAATTGGGGGCAGCACCTCTGGCTCATCGAATATGGTGCAGTCCCCATGTGCCCAAAGTGGCGAGTGACAAGTTAAAACCTGGCCTCGGCTGAACTGCAAAACAGAAAAATAGCCAGGCATTGTGGTGGGTGCCTGTAGTCCCAGCTATTCAGGAGGCTGAGGCAAGAGAATCGCCCAAGCCCAGGAGTTGGAAGTTGCTGTGAGCTGTGCGATGCCACAGCACTCTACTGAGGGTGATAAAATGAAACTCTGTCTCTACAAAAAAAAAAAAAATCTATTGCTTAAGGCAGTGGTTCTCAACCTTCCTAATGCTGCGATGTATTTTTTTGTTGTTACAAAGGGGTTGCAACCCACAGATTGCGAACTGCTGGCTTAAGGGTTCTACATTAATAGTATACAGAAGTTTGGAAATCCTAATACAAAGCATAATTAAAGTGGCAAGTACACAGTTGTCTGAGGATCAGTAATAATACATGTTAATAACAACACTTAAATTTTATCAAAAACTTGTTATGTGCCAGGCAGTATTATCAGTGCTTTTTATCTTTTGGCTCATTCAGTTTTCATTCAGTAGATAGGCACTACTGTTATCCCTTTTATAGAACAGTAAATTGAGGCCCAAAGAGATCAAGTAGCTTGCCTCTGGCCACTCATCTAATTCGTGACTGAGTCTTAAAACTGTGGTAACCTGGATTCATAGCCCATGCACTTAATTTTAATGCCTCTTCCATATGTGTTAGGTAGAGAACAAGATGGGGCAGAATTTAATAGACAGGATTGATGTGATAGCCATGAATGATTATTAAATGATAAACTCAGCAGTCAAAATTCAGTAGTGAATCTAATCCTGATTTAGCTTATCCTGTAGCCTGTTTTTTCATCTTGTTGGTCATACCAATTCCTGGGCCTTCACAGTGATACAAAAATGAATTAATAGTATAATTTTTAAATTATAATTAAAATCAGTGCATTTCCAAGCACTGGTTATAAAGGTAGGTGTTCCTATTTGCAAATGAAGTTGATGATTTTATAAAATCAGTTTTATGTTGGTGGGTGAATAGAGAAAAGCTGAAAGACACTAGAAGCAAAGAAACAAACTAAGATTAAACTATAGCAATCCAACAATGAATTAATGAAGCTTCAGCCCAGATCTCTCTGTTCTGCATCCAGTCCTTCCTTTATTTGCCCTAGTCACAATTGTTACCCTAACCACTTTTAATTCTGCTAGATGAGCTCTCCCATTGACCCTATAGTAGCAGCTTTCCTCCTTTGTTCCTTTTCTTTTCTTTTTAGAGTTAGGGTCTCACTCTGTCATATAGGCTGGTGTGTAGCGGCTTTATCATAGCTCACTGTAACCTTGAACACCTTGGTCTCAAGTAATCTTCCTGCCTTAGCCCCCCAAGTAGCTAGGATTACAGGGATGAGCCACCATGCCCAGCTAAGTTGTTTTTTTTTTTTTTTGTAAAGACAGGGTCTCTCCAGATTACCCAGACAGATCTTGAACTCTTACACTCAAGCAATCCTCCTACCTCAGCCTCCCAGAGCAGTGGATTTGCCAGCATGAGCCACCTTGCACAGCCCTTTGCTCTTTTTTACTGTTCCTCAGAATTAGTCCAGTATACTCCCAAGTTTGCAAAGTCATGTATATATGTGTACATATATATATATATATATATATATATATATATATATATATATATCTCCAGTTATATTTGTGTTCATTGTCATGTTCTGATTCTGTTTCTACTACTGCAATTAGAAATAAAAGTGTGGTTTTCTTTCTTACAAAGTTCCAGAGACTGGATTCCATTTAGTTTTGTTTTTTCTTTTGTACATGGATATTAGGCCTGAAAGTAAAGATTTAATCTCATAATATGGCAAAAAAGTTATGGGCCATAATTCATTAGGAGATGTATTAACCAATATGTGATTTGTTGTGCTTCTTTCTAGTAGAAGTCAAGCAAGTACAAGGCCGCGTGGAGAGGTACCAGGAGTGCCAAGAAACACTTTCAAAGCACATTAATGTCATTGATCAGGGAACAGTGACCAAGAAAAAGGGCCACAAGCGTAATACACTTGAAAATACATTTCGTCTGAGTACAGACTGTGTTTCTTCTAAACAAAGATCAAAAAAAGGTGACTCTCGTGGTAAAAATTCAAACTATGTATTTAGTGGCAATGAAAAATGTGCAAAAAAGAATGGATGTAGCAATGGAAAATGTACAAAAAAGAATGGATGCAACAAATGTGGGAAAGCCTTCTTCCAGAAGTCAGACCTCATTGTGCATAACAGAATTCACACTGGAGAAAAGCCCTTTGTATGTACTGAATGTGGGAAAGCCTTCAGCAAAAATTCAAATCTCATTATACATCTGAGAGTCCATACTCAAGAGAAACCCTATGAGTGCATTGAATGTAGAAAAGCTTTCTCCCATAAGTCACACCTCATTGAACATCAGAGAATTCACACTGGAGAGAAGCCTTATGAATGTAATGAATGTGGGAAAGCCTTTTTCCAGAAATCACACCTGAATGTTCATCAGAGAACTCACACCGGAGAAAAACCCTATGCGTGTGATGAATGTGGGAGAGCCTTCCGTGTGAGGTCGCACCTCTTTGTACACCGAAGAATACACACAGGGGAGAAGCCTTATGTATGCACTAAGTGTGAGAGAGCTTTCAGTGAAATATCATGCCTTATTCGACACCAGAAAATCCATACTGGGGAGAAACCTTATGAATGTAGTGAGTGTAAAAAAGCCTTTTCTGAGAAGTCTGACCTCATTATACATCACAGAACTCACACAGGGGAAAAACCCTATGAATGCAATCACTGTGGAAAAACCTTCAGACATAGCTCAGGCCTCTGTCGGCATAAGAGGATTCATAAAGGAAAAGTTCCCTGAAAGAGAAATCAATGCAGGCATACCTTCAACCAGAATTTACTGTTACAGATAGCCTTCAGTACAAGTCAAATTTTATGATGTATTGAGAAATCTTACTAAGTCTACAAATTTATTTACAAAAGTATGTAGCTATGTCCTTTGGAAATCATATTCTAGATGATTCCAAAGTTTTTCTAGAAGACATTACAGAAAGTATACCTGTTCACTGTGGACCACAAAGGCTTTTAAAATACAAATAAGTGGACTAGATAGAACAAAAATTAGAAAACCATCTACAGATAATCAGCAAGGTATGAAAACATTACTATAAGTGCTACTGTTTAAGTCATGGCTGCACTACATATTATGCTATCTGCCACATAACAGAAGACATATATGTGTTGCAATTGCATATGTAAATCTATAATCATAAATATAAAATAAGTATTATATATAGGATGCCATCTACCAAGATTTTCCACAGTAAATAACGCCATTTTCTTCTATCTTAAGACACTATGAATTATAAGCAAAATTACAGTGTTCAATAAGAATTCCAAAGTATAACATATATCCTTTTCCTGTTGCTTGCTGGTATATATAAAAGACTTCTGCTGCTGCTTGATCAGTGATAAAGTATGTAAAGACTCATTTACATAAAGTATATAAATATGAGATAGATGTCGTATAGATCGAATGAGCAAAAGAAAATATTCATGGCATCTTATAAGACTCACTATAATTTAAAACGTAGTTCTTGGTGGGCGAATTGCTTCCTGCTTACATAATGTTATGAACTAAATTGCCTGCTCACCTGATCTATATGCTTTAGCCCTAACCCCGAGTATCTCAGAAGTAACTTTGGAGTGGGGGCTCTAAAGAATGTCTAAGTTAAGGGCAGCGCCTGTGGCTCAAAGGAGTAAGGCACCAGCCCCATATGCCGGAGGTGGCGGATTCAAACCCAGCCCAGGCCAAAAAAAAAAAATCTAAGTTAAAATGAAGCTGTTGAGATGTTCCCTAATTCAGTCTGACTGGTGTCCTTACAAGAACTGGAGACTAGGACATATAAGGGAGGCCAGGGTCAGGTGTACACAGTGGGACCACCAAGTGAAGAAGCAGCAAGGAGGTGGCCATCCACAAGCCAAAGAGAAAGCCCACAGAGGAAACTCACCCTGCTGCACTTTCTTTGTGGACTTCTACCTTCCAGAACTGTGAGAAAATAAACTTCTATTGTTTAAGCCACTGAGTCTGTGGTGTTTGTTTGTTTGTTTGTTTTGCAGTTTTTGGGTGAGGCTGGGTTTGAACCCGCCACCTCTGGCATATGGGGCCGGCAACCTACTCCTTTGAGCCACAGGCGCTGCCCAAGTCTGTGGTATTTTGTTACAGCAGCCCAAAAGACAAATACACATACTACTGCTGTGTTTCACTGGAGTACTTCATTGGCTTAACTGCACAAATTATAAGCACTACATAAGCCAACAATATGATAGAGGACTTGCTATCCTACACACCATTTCTATCTATTTGGCATTCTAACAAATTAGTAAAAGAAATACTTTCCATGAGAATTTTACAATTCAGGAATGTCATAAACTTAGCAAAGAGAATCGTTCATGATAATACCATTTAATAGGCAGGGACAGGGTTGGGGTTTAGCTATTCTATAAATTTCCATGTGAATGGTCATACCAGTAGAAATAAGTTTATGAATTCACTTTTATGAATTAAAAGTGGAACCCCCTTCTCCTAAAGTGAGTTTTAACAGAATTAAGATTATAGGGGAGAAATGTACAAAAGGTGGTATAAGAGCTATCATTGTGGAGCTAGACAGACCTAGATACTGATCTGCTTTGAGCTTCATTTTCTTGTGAATTAGAGATAACAGCACCTAATTTGTTAGATTATTGCAAGAAATTAGACAAGATTATATATGGTGCTCATAAAATGTTAGCTATTATTTTTGTTGTTGTTACTTGATATAATTGGAGCTCCCATTGTAGTTATGAAGACAGACAAACCATTCATTCTAGTTAGGGCTGTGCTAGAGGTGGGGAGAACTGTAGGGGATCTCAGGCATCACTCTGTTTGATTCTCATAACCACATACCTATCTGCTGTCCTCCACTATGCTGCATTGCCCCTCTGCATCTATCCTGTAATTGCTTGCTCGTAAGTAATGTCATCTCGAAATACTCAAGAGTCCTTGTCATTAGCCTGTCTACTGATGGGTTGGTATGCTTTAGACTCTTCAGGTTACTGTGAGTTTCATACCACATTCTTTTCTCCCTTATCCACCACTTAGGTAAGAGAACATGCTACTGATCCCTGGGATTTTTAATACCTCTCCAATCTAGTCTTTGCAATCTTATATTCCCCAACCCGTATGGCACAATCCCTAACCAGAAAAGGGGGAGACCCTTATCCTACCCCTTGATCTACCACATAGCAAAAGGATCTGCTGCCAAATCCCCAGACTCTTGTCCCCTGACCTGGCTCATGTGGTCCCATTTGTCTTCTAAAAAGCCAAACTTTACTTTGGATGCCAAATTTATTAAGCACAAGTACAAGGTCAAGGCCTGGCAGTTTCAATTGGCAAAGTGACAGTATTTTAGATTCAGGATTTATTACTTGCAAAGAGCAAAAGGAAAAGTAGCCAAAAGTGCCAACTGGCCAGGGCTCTTGCATTGCATGATTAACAGAAATGATTAGATGACTGAAACACAAATGATAGGACACCCTGTTGCTGAGGAGCCAAAATTCTGGTGAAGCAGTTTTATAGCCTGCAGCTGTGCACCAAGTGCAAGGCAGAAATCCTTACACTTCATCAGAACCCAAGAGGTGAGAAGAAAATTATTTCATGATAGCTTCCTTGGTAGGGAGGTAAGCAATAGATTTGCCGTAACTCCTTACAAACTCCTGCCAAGACTCATCAGTTGCAATTCAAAGTTACATGTGTGGCCTGTATGGCTGTGTGGAAGCTGTTTTACACTAAGTCTGCACAGCCTTGTTCATGAGTTCCTTTCTGCCCATAAAGGAACAAAGGATAATGTTCCTATGCTCTGGAGGCATGTTAATTTAATCCCATTTGTTTTCCTTTGAAAGGAACGAGCATAATGGAAGAACAGGTGTGCGGAATTCTCCAGGACAATGGTTCTCAATTTGGGGAATGATTTTTGTTTTCCAGGGGACATTTATATCTGGAGACATTTTTAGTGTGACAACTGGGAGGTTTTCCAGGGGACATTTATGTCTGGAGACATTTTTAGTGTGACAACTGGAAGGTGCTACTGGCATCTAGTGGACAGAGGGTATAGATGCTGATAAACAGCCTGCAACATACCACCTTTGCCCCCTCAACAAAAAATTATCTGGCCCAAAGTGCCAAAGTTGGAAAATCTTGCTCTAGGGAAAGGATGACTGAGAATGGGCTCATAAAAGAGTCCCATATACTACTGGGTTATTGTTTGAATAGAAACTCCAAAAGCTATCTTAGAAATCTGAGTGACTAGATAAAGAAGAGATGTGGTGGTTGGAGGTGGGGAAAAGTGAATGAATTTGAGTGAGTATCTGAGTAGTCTAGATGATTCCTGGGACAGATTTATTTTTAAAATTTTATCACTCCTCCCTCTAGTGGGACAGAACCTTTTATTAGTTTCTTGGCTTGTTTTTTTAATCTGTTCATCCTTTCTAGAAGGGTTCACTGACCTCCCTTTTGAATTCACTGGGCAGAATCCTCTGACCCCATGCAAGAGAACAGTGACTTCTCTGAGAGTACACTTGCTAACATGTGTTGGAACTGGGCAGAAAGGCCTAAATTCTCATTTTTCTACCTTGTGGTGCTGTTTTGTTTTATTCCTTATCAGGTGTTTGGCTTAGATATTCAGCTTATAGGGCAGTAAATCTTAAGCAACCTATATTCTTTTCCTTCATGTTATTGTGAAACTGCAGTACACCAGAGACAAAGGGATCATAGAAAGATTAAAGAAAAAAGCATACTAATTACATAAACATGAATAAGGGTTAAAACAAGAGCAGAGGGCGGTGCCCGTAGTTCAGTCAACAGGGTGCTAGCCACATACACCTAGGGTGGTGGGTTCGAATCCAGCCCAGGCCTACTAAGCAACAATGACAACCGCAACCAAAAACTAGCTGGGTGTTGTGGCGGGCGCCTGTAGTCCCAGCTACTTGGGAGGCTGAGGCAAGAGAATCACTTGAGCCTAGGAGTTTGAGGTTGCTGTGAGCTTTGATGTCATGGCACTCTGCCCAGGGTGATAGCTTGAGACTCTGTCTCAAAAAAAAAAAAACCAAGAGAATTCTCAATAGCAATGGTTACTCAGAATTTCAATAATATAGTGAAATTGTTGAGTGAGAACAACACCCTAGAATTTGTATCCAGCAAGATTATCTTTCAAATTCAATGAGAGTGAAACAAAAGATGCATCAGAAGCTGACTCCATGCTCACCAATTATGTTTTCTCTTCCTTATCATCTGGGAACACCCTCTTGGCGTTATAATCACATAACTGGGTTCTGGCAAAAGTGATAATTGTCACTTTCAGAATTGATCATAAAACCTCCAATGAGATCCTCAAGACTTTCTTGATTCAGCTTGCTGAAAGCACCAGTTACAGGAAAAGCTCCGAGAGAGAGAATAAATAGTAGAGGCACCAGACAGGAGGGCTGTGGTCTACTTGAAGCGTAGTTACAAAGAAGTCCATTCATAAAACACCTTACTAGCTCTGTGTCTGTATACATTTACTGTATTTAAGCCACTGAGATTTAGGACTTGCTTATAAACACCAAATATCAATTGTTTCTTGATAATTGGTCTTGAAAGCTTGCTGCTAATGTTGCAAAAAGCAAAAATATATAGCATTGGCCTAGGAGCTGGCAGAGAGAAAACTGGTAGCTGTGGCTAGAAAAATGGTTACCTGTGTTTTACTAGGGCAAAACATTGGTAAAATTTCATGTCCTCTGTGTATATACCTGATAAACCAATAGCTTCAGAAGATGATTATAAAATAGAATATTAGTAATATGTGCTGATTTATATTGGCTGCATATGGTAACTGTGACAAAAAAGAAAGAAACTGAGGGAAAATTAGTCATTTATAAAGTAAAAATGAAAACAGAGTCTTGAAATTTGGGGCCTTAATAGAGTTTGAAACAAAAACTACTATTTCTGGACTCTAAATATAAAGAGAATGATTTAAAGGACTTCAAGTACCAAAGACCTGACAAACTTTTTAGTGAGATAAAATGACTCAGAAGGAAGATCAGATTCAGGGTGAAACATTTTCCTTCATAGCTTAATAATCTCCAAGCAGTCTATCATCCACCTATCCAAGTTGCATGGTAGAGGCTCAGCCAACTTCAGCCAGTAACTAGTTTCAAAGGTAGTTGGGGTGAACTTGAAAGAATTTCCCCAAACTACACATACATCCTTCAGAGAGTGGAAGCATTACTGGCTCAAGGAGCTTACACACACATGACCTATGACCAAACATTGGCTAAACAATGGGATATTTTGACCTAGAGATGGCTTCTAGGAAGCCAGGCTCCGCATTAAGGAGGGGTGTGATGGGGAGGGACTCAGCAATGACATAAGAGGCCACACACTGTGTGTGTGGGGTATAAATAGACTTTACAAATTAGTTCAGGCAAGCCACTAAACCAAACTAACAAAACTAACAAAACAGAGCAACATTAAAAAGCCCTAAAGGGGGCTCGATGCCTGTGGCTCAAGCAGCTAAGGCGCCAGCCATGTACACCTGAGTTGGCGGGTTCGAATCAAGCCCGGGCCCGCCAAACAATGACGGCTGCAACCAAAAAATGGCTGGGCGTTGTGGCAGGTGCCTGTAGTCCCAGCTACTCGGGAGGCGGAGGCAGGAGACTCGCTTGAGCCCAGGAATTGGAGGTTGATGTGAGCTGTGATGCCACAGCACTCTATCCAGGGTAACAGCTTGAGGCTCTGTCTCAAAAAAAAAAAAAAAAAGCCCTAAAGGGGATATATCAGAATCCAAAGTTCTACAACACATTATCTCAAAAACTATGTGGGATGCAAAATAACAATAATATAACCTTTGTACAGAAAAGCCAGAACAATAGAAACTTCTTTGAGAAAGTCCAGATGCTGGACTTATACGGCAAAAACTCAAAGAAGCTATTATAAAAACATTCAAAAAACTAAAGGGAGGCTCGGCACCTGTGGCTCAAGTGGCTAAGGCGCCAGCCACATACACCTGAGCTGGTGGATTCGAATCCAGCCTGGGCCTGCCAAACAGCAATGATGGCTGCAACTAAAAAATAGCTGGGCATTGTGGCGGGTGCCTGTAGTTCCAGCTACTTGGGAGGCGGAAGTAGGAGAATTGCTTGAGCCCAGGAGTTGGAGGTTGCTGTAAGCTGTGATGCCATGGCACTATACCCAGGGTGACAGCTTGAGGCTCTTTCTCAAAAAAAAAAAGAGGGCAGCACCTGTGGCTCAGTGAGTATGGCACTGGCCCCATATACCGAGGGTGGAAGGTTCAAATGCAGCCCCAGCCAAACAGCAACAACAACAACAACAAAAACAGCCAGATGTTGCAGATGTTGTGCCAGGCGCCTGTAGTCCCAGTTACTCGGAAGGCTGAGGCAAGAGAATCACTTAAGTCCAAGAGCTGGAGGTTGATGTGAGCTGTGACACCACCACACTCTACCGAGGGCAACAAAGTGAAACTCTGTCTCTAAAAAAAAAGAATGGTCGGCTCAGCGCCTGTGGCTCAACAGGCTAAGGCGCCAGCCACGTACACCTGAGCTAGCGGGTTCGAATCCAGCCCAGGCCGGCCAAACAACGACAGCTGCAACCAAAAAATGGCCGGGTGTTGTGGCAGGCACCTGTAGTCCCAGCTACTTGGGAGGCAGAGGCAGGAGACTCGCTTGAGCCCAGGAATTGGAGGTTGATGTGAGCTGTGATGCCACAGCACTCTATCCAGGGTGACAGCTTGAGGCTCTGTCTCAAAAAAAAAAAAAAAAAAAAAAAAAAAAACTCAGATGGTGTGAGAGACTGAGCTCCAAACCTCATCTGGGTCTTAACATTCAGAACTGAGTTGTCAGATGAACAAGGTAAGATGCCCTCTTCCAACTTGGAAACAAAGGCAACTGAGATCTGGGAGGGGGTCGAGGTCTCACTGGTTACTTACCTGCAGTGTGGACAAGCCCAAGAACACTGGTGTTTAGTGGGAGTGATCTGAGCAGGATGTCAGAGATAGAGGTAGGATCACAGCTGCCATTCCTGGGACTGGGCTTGGCAAACACATGCCTACTTGGCACAAGCTGCTGGCCTCAACAGTCCTGGCAGGGCTCCAGGTGCAGAGGGGCACCAAGTCTCCATGGTAGCTTCCCCGCTGATGCTGTCACTTCCTTGGACCATCCTGAGAGCCAGTTTTCTCTCAGGACCTCATTCTCCCCTTGTGGACCACAGATCTCTAAGAAGGGCAGCTGGGAGAAGCTCCTCTGGGGTTGGGCAGGGCTCCCTGGGGAGTAGTCCCCAGTGACAGCCAAGGAGGGGAGGAGGGAAGCTTTGGACACTGACTTGTGGTAAGAGGAGGCCCTCTGTTCCTGACCTCTGCAGAGCCGGTGTACCTGCAAGCTGGGCTTTGCCGGGGATGGCTACGAGTGCAGCCCCATCGACCCCTGCAGGGCAGGCAATGGTGGCTGCCATGGCCTGGTGAGGGCGTGTGAGGGCCCGGAGCCCTGGGGTGGCTCTCTGGGGTAGCTCTCTGTTGTGGGGCTGGGGTACAGCTCCTGCTTCTCTCTCCCTCCCTGCCCTCTCCTCCCCTCTCCTCTTCTTCCTTTCCCCTCTGGGTCTTTGTCAGATTGGGAATCTTTCTAAACTCCAAATCCAACCATATCCCTCACTTCTTCACAGGATAAAAGCTTCCTATCTCCTAATTAAGGCCATGCAAGTGTCAGCCCAGCCTCCCCTCTCTGCTCCACTCCCTCCACTAGTGCATATTCCTCTGGCTGCTCTGAGCTCCTCTCTGTCCCCTGGCCTTGCTTTTCTCCATCCCCCACAGCTCTGGGCCTCCCCCACCATTTTTCATGTTTTTGCTCATGTCACATGCCCAGTGATCTTGAAGCACAGGGCCAGGCATACCTCAGTATCACATGAGCACGGACAGGGTGGCAAGGGATGGGGCTGGGTGGCAGGACAGGCAGAGAGATGGGGGCAGACAGCTTACTACCTGGGGACTGAATGGAGGGCCTGTCTCTCTGCCCACCCCAGGCTACCTGCCGGGCAGTGGGCGGAGGTCAGCGGGTCTGCACATGCCCCTCTGGTTTTGGGGGTGATGGTTTCAGCTGCTATGGAGACATCTCCTGGGTAAGTGGTGCTCAGTTTTAGTTCTTCTCTCCTTGTGCTGGAGGAAGAGTCCTCTCATTCACCTCCTGTGGGAAATGGGCTGCTCAGGGGCCTCGGTGGGGAGGGGCTTCAATTTGTCTTTAAACATATGTCCTCAGCTCTTTCTTTCCCCTTAAGGAGCTGGAGGCAAATGCTTACTTCTCTGGCTTCTACCAGTGGTTCAAGGTAGGATGGGGCAGAATGCTGGGACTGGGGCTGAAATCTAGGAGGCCTGCCTGGAGGCAGGGGTGCCATTAACATTTTTAAGAGCTGAAGGTGGGGGCCAGGCCTGGAGGCTTGGAGGTGGTGATCTCAAGACTGCCTTCATCACTCCTCTTGCCCCCTGTTCACTGTGTGCACATAGAGTGCTGGCATCACGCTTCCTCCTGACAGCCGAGTCACAGCCTTGGTTCCAAATGAGGGTGCAATCCGTAGGCTGAGCCCCGAGGACCAAGCCTTCTGGCTGCAACCAAGGATGTTGCCAAACCTAGTCAGGTGGGGTAGCCTAGGTTGGACCATGGGGGGGACCTGGCCCCTCACTAGAGGGCCTCCAGCCTGGCATGTGCCCACCTTTGGGATAGGCCCAGATCCAGTGCTCTATGTGAGTTATTCTAACCTATTCCATGACACCCCACAAACTGTGCCCTTTCAGGGCCCATTTTCTCCAGGGTGCCCTCTGTGAAGAAGAGCTGGCCCGGCTAGGTGGGCAGGATGTGGCCACCCTGAGCCCCACCACACGCTGGGAGATTCACAACACCAGTGGGGTATGTGGGGAGCTCTGGGTAGCTGAGGGGACCAGGCAGAGCGTGGGAGGGGACTCAGATGCTGCCGGCTCCCCATACCAGGGCCTATGATGAGACTGGGGTTACCTGACCCTTCCCAGAGCTGAACTTAGAAGATGTGCTTGGGACACATTGCTGGGCAGTGTGCCTTTGGGCCATTAGTGACCACCTGCCAGGGGCTAGATCTGGACATGCATGTCCATCTTGCTCATCATGGGTCCTGGGGAGGGTCTATGTACCCACCTAATAGATCCTGAGTATGAGTGTCTCAGTAGGGGGAGCCATGGGAGGGGGCTCCTGTGTGGGACCCAGCCCCTGGGCCAGGCTGGGAACCACCACTGGGTACTTGTGTCCCTGGCAGCCTCTCTGTTGGGGCTGTACCCAAAGGGTCTATCTATTTCCACCTATGACTGAGCTTGGCCACTGCCTTCCAGAGGGTCTGGGTACAGAATGCCAGTGTGGATGTGGCTGACCTCCTTGCCACCAACGGTGTCCTACACATCCTCAGCCAGGTATGGCCAGAGCAGGGTGTGTACAGGGAAGCTTCAAGTAGGCCAAGAGACAATGATGTCTTGACCAGCCCCCACTCCGCATCAGGTCTTGCTACCTTCCCGAGGGGATGTGCAGGATGGGTTGCTGCAGCAGCTGGACTTGGTGCCTGCCTTCAGCCTCTTCCGGGAGCTGCTGCAGGTAAGGGAAGCTGGCAAGGGAGCGTGTGTCTGCTTGGGGGTGCACCATCCCCCAGATCTGGAGGGGACTGGGTATCTCCCTATGTCAGGGCTGAGGAACAAAATGCCCATACCTGGCTCGGTGCCCGTAGCACCGTGGTTACGGTGCCAGCCACACACACCACAGCTGGCAGGTTCGAACCTGGCCAGGCCAGCTAAACAACTATGACAACGGCAACAAAAAGTAGCCAGGTGTTGTGGGGGCCGCCTGTAGTCCCACCTACTTGGGAGGCTGAGGCAAGAGAATCACTTGAGCCCAAGAGTTTGAGGTTGCTGTGAGCTATGACTCCAAGCACTCTGCACAGGATGACATAGTGAAAATATGTCTCAAAAAAAACAAAACACAACAAAATGCCTTTCCCTGACCATGCCCCATCCCTAGCGCCATAGGTTGGTGTCCCAGATTGAAGCCGCCACCGCCTATACCATCTTTGTGCCCACAAACCGCTCCCTGGAGGCCCAGGGCAACAGCAGCAGCCTGGTGAGGCCCTGGGGATGGGGTGAGGGTGGAGGGTGAAGGCATAGAAGGTGAGTCTCCCATCGCACAGCAAAGAGACATAGTGGCTACAACATACTGTCCAGGGTGTTTGCTAGTCCTGGAATCCCTGAGCACTCCTTCCTTCCCAGGATGCAGATACAGTGCGACACCATGTCATCCTGGGGGAGGCACTCTCTACAGAAGCCCTGCGGAGAGGGGGACATCGCAACTCTCTCCTGGGCCCTGCCCACTGGCTTGTCTTCTACAACCACAGCGGCCAGGTTTGGGAGGGACACAGAGCAAGAAGACCCTGTCCCAGGGACCCTGCTCTTGAGGGACCCTTTTCTCTGGAGTCTCCTTACCTGGGAGCTTCCAACCTTTGCTCCAGGGAGAACCCTCCCATCCCTGGAGACACCCTTAGCCCTGAGTGCTTCCCAGCCCTTGAGGGCACAGTGGTGGTGGGGCCAGTAGATTCATCCTCCTGTCCCACTCCTCAGCCTGAGGTGAACCATGTGCCGCTGGAAGGTCCTATGCTGGAAGCCCCTGGCCGCTCACTGTTTGGCCTGTCAGGGGTCCTGACCGTGGGCTCAAGCCGCTGCCTGCACAGCCACGCTGAGGCCCTGAGGGTGAGAGGCTGGGGACACAGGTGGGCAGCTGAGGAGTTAAGAGCCAAGGGCTGCTGGCTGGCCTAGCTGGTGGGAAGGTACACTTGATCAGCCTGCCCTGGAGGAAGGATGGTGGGTTGGGGGCCCCTGATTCTGGACCTCCTGATGTCCTGTCCTCCTTCCTTCCAGGAGAAATGCGTAAACTGCTCCCGGAAATTCCGCTGCACTCAGGGCTTCCAGCTGCAGGTGAGGCTGGGCTTACTTAGCAGAGCTCCTCCTACTCTGCTCTGCCTGCCCTCATTGCTCCCAAAGTGGTTCCCCCCACCCTGCTTGGTCCAGGCATGGGGACCTGGGCAGACAACTTCCCTGGTAGAGGCCCGAAGGCCTGGTCGGGGTCTTCACAGAGGAGGTTTGCTCAGGCTTGTGACCCGAGGCCTGGATCCTGCCAGCCCTCCCCTCACTGGGTCTGTCTTGGTCCCTCCCTGACCCATCTGCTACCCTGCTTATCTGTTTGACACCTGTAGTCTATCCATCTGTCTCCTCATTCACTGCCTCCCCCTGCCCAAGCCACTGCCTGTCCCCATCTCCAGGACACACCCAGAAAGAGCTGTCTCTACCGATCTGGATTCTCCTTCTCCCGGGGCTGTTCTTACACATGTGCCAAGAAGATCCAGGTTTGCCCTGAGTCCCCCACCCCAAGTCTGGCCAGAGAGGAGGAGATGGGAGCGGTGGGGGCCCAGGGTAGGAGCCCAGATTGTATTTCAAAAGCAGAGGCCAGACTGGGACTAGGGTGAGGCCAGTGACACAAGGGCCCAGAGGAAGGGGAGCAGGGAGAGGTCTAGAGTCTGAGTGCTAGTGTTTGTCCCTGTGTCCACCTTCTAGGGAGTAAGGGTGGGGAGAGGCAGAAAGAGGTTCGAGTCAGGAGCGGCTCTGTCATCTAAGGGCCAGGGTTAGCTACTGGGACTGGCTCTGACCTTCCTTTGTAGGTCTTGCTTGAGCCTCAGTTCCCCCTGCTGGGGGGGAATTGACAAAGGCTTTCTTTATGCCCCTTTTGTCTTTGACTTTCTGCCCATCCCTGGGCCCTGGGTTCCAGGTTGCTTTGTTTTATTGCCCTGTGGCCCCAAGATACCCCCTTTCCCTTCCCCTGACATCTATCTTGGCCTGTGTGTGGCCTCTCCCTCCCTTTTGCACCCTAAAGGTACCCGACTGCTGCCCTGGCTTCTTTGGCACACTGTGTGAGCCATGCCCGGGGGGCCAGGGGGGTGTGTGCTCAGGCCAAGGGCAGTGCCAGGACAGGCTCCTGGGCAATGGGGAGTGCCGCTGCCACGAGGGCTTCCACGGAATAGCCTGTGAGATGTGTGAGCTGGGCCGCTATGGGCCCAACTGCACTGGAGGTGAGGTCTGGGGAGAGGGTGGGGGTGGCCTCCTGGCAGAGGAGGGCAGGCTTTAGAGACACTGAGTAACTCCTGTCCTCCTTTGTCTCCCCCTGGTCCCATTCACAGTGTGTGACTGTGCCCATGGGCTGTGCCAAGAGGGACTGCAGGGTGATGGAAGCTGTGTCTGTAATGTGGGTTGGCAGGGCCTCCACTGTGACCAGAGTGAGTGGGTCCAAGGGGTTGGGGAAAGTGATTATTGGGGATGCAGTTCCTGGATCTGAATGACTAGAGCCATCCTCCTACCCTCCAGAAATCATCGGCCCTCAGTGCCCCAAGAAGTGTGACCCCAATGCCAAGTGAGTGAGCCCAACTTGGGGCAGGTGGGCAGGGGGTGGGGGAACTTGGAGTCAGGGCAAGGGCTGGGCTGGCACAGCTGAGCTGCTGCCATCTCTTCTAGCTGCAGGCAGGACTCTGCTGGAGCCCCCACCTGCATCTGTGCTGCAGGATACTCAGGCAATGGCACCTACTGTTCAGGTCCGGCCACATGGATGCCAGGGTCCCTCTGTGAAATTTGGGGATGGCTGTCCCCACAAAGCTCCCCCCCCGGGTCTAGCTTCCATTGCTGTTCAATCTTAGGGCTTACCTTTCCCTCCTCTCCTGTCCTCCCCCTCCCCCTCACCCATGCTTGGTCCTCACAACTCTCTGGGACCATCTACCCCTAGAGGTGGACCCCTGTGCCTACAGTCATGGGGGATGCTCCCCTCATGCTAATTGCACCAAGGTGGCACCTGGACAGCGCACCTGCACCTGCCAGGATGGCTACATAGGCGACGGGGAGCTGTGCCAGGGTGAGGCGAGGCTCCAGCCTGGGTGCCTGTGGGGCTGGGGGTCTGGCTTCAGTGAATCTGAGTCAGCCTAGGAAGGGTTGAGGGGTACAGTGGTTAGGGCTGGAGGTGCTGAAAGAGGAGGGGATTAGGACCTAAAGATACAGATGGACAATTGAAAGGAGGGGCCACTAAGGACCACCCCATCCTGTGTCTCTTCCCTCAGAAGTTAACAGCTGTCTCTTCCACAATGGGGGCTGCCACATCCACGCTGAATGCATCCCCACAGGCTCCCAGCAGGTCAGCATGGCAGGGCTGGACACCGGGGCTGTACCATTTCCTCACAGAGTGGGGCTGCCCTTCAGAGCAGGCCCTGGCGGGGGGTGACCCTTTAATCCAGAGTACTGGCCAACTTGGCTTTCCGAAGCCCCACTGATCAGGATTTGGGACAGGTATCCTGCAGCTGCCGAGAGGGTTACAGTGGGGATGGCATCCGGACCTGCAAGCTCCTGGATCCCTGCTCTCAGGTCAGGCCCCCAGTCCTGCCCCATTCACAATGAAAGGAGGCTAACGCAGGAAGCAGCTCTGCTCACTCCCAGTGGGATCCTAAGGGCCTCTGAAGGGTGGGCTATGCTCCTCGCAAGCTCAAGTCTGACTAATCAGTAAGAAATAGGGCTTTAGGGGTTGAGCTGGGACCTTCCTGCCCTCTTCCACAGGGCTGGGTGGAAGAGACAGGAAGGAGTGGAGTGGAGTGGAAGAGGACATAGAGGAGTCTTAGAAACCACTAATACTTCTCTCTTCTGTCCCTGCCTCAGAACAATGGAGGCTGCAGCCCTCACGCTGTGTGCAAAAGCACAGGGGATGGTCAGAGGACATGTACCTGTGACACAACCCATACCGTGGGTGATGGCTTCACCTGCCGTGCCCGAGTGGGTCTGGTAAGGATGCCCAGGCTTGAGCCCTGATCTAGTTTTGGCTATACTCCATGGGCCTGACCCATGGTCTTGACTAAGACCCCAGATTTTATTTTGATCCCGACCCTGACTATGACCCTGAGCGTGGTCCCTGACTCTACCTTGGCTTGACCCCAGCTGTGACTCATGAAACTAATCCTGATCCCAGCTCAGACTCCCCAGCTTTCCTTTCCCCATCTCTGCCTTGGCCAGACCTTGAGCTGTAAGTGCTGGGACAGGCACCAGGCCCTGAATGGGGCTCAAAATCTGAGCAGATATTCACCCCCCTCCCCAGGAGCTCCTCCGGGATAAGCATGCCTCATTCTTCAGCCACCACCTCCTGGTGAGTCTGTGTTGGGCCTCTGTGACCTACAAGTGCCACCCGTCTCTGGGCCTCAATGTTTCCATCTAGTCAGAGGGTTGGCTGGTCTGGTCTCTAAGAGCCCAAGTCTTTCCAGATGTGGAAGCTCCAAGTTGGTCCCAGGTTGCTCTGCTTCCAGTGAAGCTGCTGCTCCCTCTTTCAGGAGTACAAGGAGCTCAGGGGCAATGGGCCTTTCACAATCTTCGTGCCTCAGGCGGATCTAATGACTAACCTGTCACAGGTACGCTGCCCCCAGAGTGAGGCTGAGGAGGGATGAGCCTCCAGTGTTGGGCACTGTGTGGACAGAGGCAGCAATCAGGGTCCCCCAGTATCCTCATGATTCCACCCCAGGATGAGCTGGCTCGGATTCGGGCACATCGCCAGCTTGTGTTTCGCTACCACGTGGTTGGCTGCCTGCAGCTGCGGAGCCAGGATCTGCTAGACCAGGAGTATGTCACGGCACTGTCGGGGCACACCCTGCGCTTCAGTGAGAGGGAGGTGAGCCCTGCCCCTACTCAGCCGGGCTCAAGTCCTGTCCTAGTGCGCCTGAAATCTGGGCCCTGCCTACTGTAATGCGCCTGCCCCAGGCCTAGGTTGGAGAAGGGAGTCCCCACGGCCCTTCCCCAAGTCCCACACCTACACATGATTCTCTGAAAGGACGTGAGCCTCTCCCCCTGCCTTGACTCTGCTTGGGGTCCTGCCCACCTTCTGCCCCAGTCCTGAATCTGAGACTAGGTGCTTCAAGATTCCTCCAAGCCAGGCTTCACCCCCACCTCAGCCCCCTCCTCCAGCTCCGGAACACCCCACCAATCAGCTTCATTCAACCCTGGGCTCCCCACCCCGCCCCCGCCCCCAGGGCAGCATCTATCTCAATGACTTCGCCCGTGTGGTGAGCAGTGACCATGAAGCGGTGAATGGTGTGCTGCACTTCATTGATCGTGTCCTGTTGCCACCTGAAGCACTACACTGGACACCTGACGCTACCCCAGTGCTGCAGGTATGATCTGGGTGTAGGCTTGGGAGCTGGAGGGCAGACGGGTGGATGCCTGGGAGCCTCCCTTCCTCCTGACCTTGCTGTTCATAAGAACCTTTTCCCAGAGGAACATCACTGCAGCCGCTGAGAGTTTCGGTTACAAGATCTTCAGCAGCCTCTTGTCGGTACTGCTCCCATGTGTGGACCTGTCAGTGTGCATATGCACAAGTGTGTGTGCAAACCCATCCATCCCATGTGAACATGTCTGTGTGTATTCACTTGTGCACAGGCCATGTCTGTGTGCAAGAGCATCCCAGTGTGAACATATAGGTATGTGCCTGTGTGCACAGCTGAGGTGCGTGCAGACTTATCCCTGCAAATGTGCACATATATGTGTACCCACCTCTGGAGTGCCCATCCCTCTTCAGCCCTGCTGTGGGGACGTGTACTTGTGACAGTAGGAATATGGATGGGTCTATGGAGGCTTCCCACCCTTACCTCTGATTGCTAGTCTCTGACTGAGCTGTGACCACCCCATCTTTGCTCTACCACACCAGGTGGCTGGACTCTTGCCCCTGCTTCGAGATGTCTCCCATAGGCCCCTCACAATGCTGTGGCCCACAGACTCTGCGCTGAGAGCCTTGCCTCCTGATCGCCAGGCCTGGCTATACCATGAGGACCACCGTGACAAGCTAGCAGCCATTCTGCGGGGCCATATGATCCGCAACATTGAAGTAAGTGCATCCCCAGACCTCGGTCCTCTTTGTCTGTGGCTCAGCCTGCCTCTTCAGCTCCAACCTTGGCTCCATCTGCTCAGGCCTTGGCATCTGACCTGCCCAACCTGGGTCCACTCCGAACCATGCATGGAACCCCCATCTCCTTCTCTTGCAGCCGCATCCGGCCAGTGAGTCTGAGGAAAGGGTTTTGATGAGGGAAGGAGAAGCAGGGGCCTTGACAGGGGGAGGCGGCAGTGTACTTGTGCCCTCATGGACCCTACATCATCCCTCTGCAGGGTGAGCTCACAGTGGGTGAGGATGATGCCCACATTGTGCAGCGGCACTTGCCATTTGAGGGTGGCCTGGCCTATGGCATTGACCAGCTTCTGGAGCCACCTGGCCTTGGTGCTCGCTGTGACCGTTTTGAGACCCGACCATTGCAACTGGTGAGGGAGGCCAGAGGTGGATGGGTAGGAGCCCACTTGACCCATGAGACATCACTTGTGGTGTCAGTCCACTTGAATTTGCTGTGTTGGCTTCCATCCTTTCCAGAAGATCTGCAGCATCTGTGGGTTGGAGCCACCCTGTCCTGAGGGCTCACAGGAGCAGGTAAGAGCCAGGGGCTGAGTAGGGGGCTGGGCAGGGCCTAGGAACCAACAAACTCAGACTGTCTGTGGATGGACTCCTCTTGGCCCAGGGCAGCCCTGAGGCCTGCTGGCGCTACTCAAGGTTCTGGATGTCTCCTCCACTGCGTTCTTTGGCACTACGTAGAGTCTGGGGCCAGCCTAGCCTAAGCCGGGGCATGGGCTGCCACCGCAACTGTGTCACCACCACCTGGAAGCCCAGCTGCTGCCCTGGTCACTATGGCAGTGAGTGCCAAGGTGAGCCTCCTGAGGTTGCAGACACTGTTGACTAGCTCCTCTGGCCCCCAAGATAGCAAAGGGCATGGTGATGGCCATTGTCCTTGAGAAAGAGTGTTAGGTAGCTCTAGGGCTGGGGAGGTCTGGACAGTGAGAAGATTTTATTGGAAGGAATGCTGGAACAGGTGAGAAGGGAATGTAGATGGTACAGAACCTGGTGGGGAGTGTTGGGGGTGTCTGGATGTTCTCCAGGACATAGGGGCCTGGAGGGTTTCTAGCAGTGGGGATATGGGTGGGGGACAGATGGCGGGGCTAGGCTAGGGGTGCATGTGTGGGAGTCTTTGTGATAGCCTCTGCTCCACCTGACTTCTCCCACCCTCTCCTCTAGCTTGCCCTGGTGGCCCCAGCAGCCCCTGTAGTAACCATGGTGTGTGCCTGGATGGCATGAGTGGCAGTGGGCAGTGTAGGTGCCGTTCAGGCTTTGGTGGGACAGCCTGTGAACTCTGTGCTCCAGGTGCCTTTGGACCCAGCTGCCAAGGTGGGCTGTCTCTACCTGCCCCCTGTCCTCCATTCCCTCGGCCCTGTGTGCTAGCTCTAACTCTGTCCTTCTTTCTGTCTGTCCCTCTGCCTAGCCTGCCGTTGCACCTCACATGGCCGCTGTGATGAGGGCCTTGGGGGCTCTGGCTCCTGCTTCTGTGATGAAGGCTGGACTGGGCCCCACTGTGAGGTACAGCTGGGTGAGTAGCACTTGTGCTTGTGTCCCACTGCCCAGTACGCTGTATGCTCGCACACACCATTGCATGCCCCAGCTTCACTCAGGTGAAGGCAGAGAGGGTGGATAAGACAGGCGGAGGCCAGGAAGGCAGATTCTAACTTGGTAACGGGCCTTGGGGGACAGAGCTGCAGCCTGTGTGTGCCCCACCCTGCGCACCCCAGGCCATGTGCCGTGAGGGCAACAGCTGTGAGTGCGGCCTGGGCTATGAAGGAGATGGCCGTGAGTGTACAGGTAAGAGGTGGGTGGGGACATGAAGGCAGGATGTTCCCATTCCCTTGCAGCCACTGGGTATAACCACTCCCTCCCTGCCTTCAGTGGCAGACCTGTGCCAGGATGGGCATGGTGGCTGCAGCAAGCATGCCAACTGCAGCCAGGTAGGCACAGTGGTCACCTGTACCTGCTTGCCCAACTATGAGGGTGATGGCTGGAGCTGCCAGGCTCGAAACCCCTGCGCAGATGGCCACCGTGGGGGCTGCAGCGAGCATGCCGACTGCCTAAGCACTGGCCCGGTGAGCAGGATGGGGAGCCAGGGTGGGAAGGCCCCACAGATTACCTCCCTGGTCTCTGACAGTCCCCACTGCTCTCCCCACCCACAGAATACACGGCGTTGTGAGTGCCATGAAGGCTACGTGGGTGATGGAATGCAGTGTTTGGAGGCCCTGGAGTCACCCATGGACCGCTGTTTGGGCCAGCCAGCACCCTGCCACGTGGATGCTATGTGCACTGACCTTCATTTCCAAGGTGTGCATCCTTGCCCACTTCTAGTGCCTCTGCTTCATCCCTGGTGCCAGCCAGCTAACCATGTACCTCTCCTTTCTGCAGAGAAACGGGCTGGTGTCTTCCATCTCCAGGCTACCAGTGGCCCCTATGGCCTGAACTTCTCAGAGGCAGAGGCAGCTTGTGGGTCCCAGGGTGCCATTCTTGCATCACTCCCTCAGCTCTCTGCTGCCCAGCAGGTATGTGGAACCCAGGAGTTACAGCCAAGCCTGGGGGTGCCCTTCAATTTGGACGTTTGAGTCTCAGCATCCCTTCTTACCCCTACAGCTGGGCTTCCACCTATGCCTCGTGGGCTGGCTTGCCAATGGCACCGCTGCCCACCCTGTCGTTTTTCCTGCGGCAGACTGTGGTGATGGTCAGGTGGGCATAGTCAGCCTGGGTACCCGCAAGAACCACTCAGAGCAATGGGATGCCTACTGCTTCCGTGTGCAAGGTCTGTCGACCCCACCAAGGCCCATTCCCTGGCTCTGCTCCGTTCCCCCCAATCTGCCCAGCCACTAACCAGCCTTTCCTACAGATGTGGCCTGCCAATGTCGAGATGGCTTTGTGGGTGATGGGATTAGTGTGTGCAATGGGAAGCTCCTTGATGTCTTGGCTGCTACTGCCAACTTTTCCACCTTTTATGGCGTATGTGGTGGCCAAGTTCCAGGGTAGGGGTGTGTGGCCCAGCTAAGATCTCTAGGAGAGAGCCTGCTGACAGCCCTATCTCCCCACCTTCCAAGATGCTGCTGGGCTATGCCAATGCCACCCAGCGGGGTCTCGACTTCCTGGATTTCCTGGATGATGAACTCACCTATAAGACACTCTTCGTCCCTGTCAATGAAGGTTTTATGGACAACATGGTAACTAGCAGGGGTGTAGAAAGAGCGGAGCCCTGGTCTGCTCCCTCTGACTGGCTCAGGCTGACAGGTCTTGCTCTGCCCACAGACGCTGAGTGGCCCAGATCTGGAGCTACATGCTTCCAACAGCACCTTTCTAAGTATCAATGTCAGCCAGGGGAAATTACTCCCTGCCCACTCAGGCCTCAGCCTCGCCATCAGGGATATAGGCTCTGAAAACAGTTCTTGGGCCCCTGTGGTGAGTCTGGCCCTTGCCCCTATCCCACTGACTCTGGCCCTCATTCACTGCTAGGCCTGACTGTGGCCTCCCTGCAGGCCCCAGGGGCAATTGTGGTTAGCCGTGTCATCGTGTGGGACATCATGGCCTCCAATGGCATCATCCATACTCTGGCCAGACCTCTCCTGGCACCTCTACAGCCTGTGAGTCAGAGGAAGTGGGAAGCAGAGCCCATCTGGCACCTCCACTGCTATGAGTTGGGAATCAGAGAGAGGGGTACCTCTGGTCAGACCCTTGACACTCTCCTTGTTTCTAGCGGGCAGTGCTGGCACCTGAGGCCCGGCCTGTGGTGGCAGGTGTGGGGGCTGTGGTAGCTGCAGGAGCACTGCTCAGCCTGGTGGCTGCAGCCCTCTACCTCCGTATCCGAGGCAAACCCACAGGCTTTGGCTTCTCCACCTTCCAGGTAGTGCTGTGTTGGGAGCCACCACCAGTGGGGTCTTTTGATCTTGCTTGAGATCGCTCACCACTCACCCCTCTGGTCCCAGGCGGAAGATGATGCTGATGATGATTTTGCCCCATGGCAAGAAGGGACCAGCCCAACCCTGGTCTCTGTCCCCAACCCCATCTTTGGCAGCCATGATGCCTTTTGTGAGCCCTTTGATGTGAGTTTAGGGTCCAGGGGCTGTGGAATGGGCCCAGGCCCTGGCTGAGCCTACCATGAATGGCCTTCCTCCCCAAGGACGCTCTCCTAGAGGAGGACTTCCCCGACACCCAGAGGATCCTCATGGTCAAGTGATGAGGCTGGTGCTGAAGCAGAGACGTGTGCAGATGTGCAGGAAGGAGATCACTTTTATTGCTTGTCTGCGCAGATGCCCAAACAGGATGATGGGGCAGGAAGGGTGGGAGGGGGAATCTGTCCCCAACAATAAAGGTGCTCTTAGCGGATGTGGGCCATGTCACCCAGGAAGGGTGTCTTCATGCAGCCAGTGCACAGCTGGTCCATCCAGAGAGGTGCTTCGTGTTGCAGGGGTGTGCGGCGTGGGTAGAAGGTAAAGTCCACGCGGTAGTTGAGCAGGCAGCTGAGGGAGGCCATGTAGAGGTCGGAGAAGCGCACAAGACGCCTCGAGAAGTAGGTGGGGTTGTGGAAGGTGCGGAAAATGCTCCCAAACTGTGCGTTGAACAGGGCCTTGGTGATGCACCTAGGGAGGAAGACACAGGTGCTTGAAGGGTAGACCAAGAAGGGCTTAGAGGGGGACTACTGTCCAGGTCCCCTGCTCACCTCAGTTCCTGCCGTTCCTTCATCCAGGCAGCCAGCACCTGCCTTGACTCGGCATCCTGATAGGTCTGGTGATCCAGCAGTATGCGTTAGGCCCACACACCCAGGAGGCTGCAGCCCTGGCCCTCCCCACCAACCTCCTGGCTACCACCCTGCACCTGCATGCGCTCCAGTAGCCCCGTGAGTGCCTGCTGCCATGTCAGTGAGTGCATGTACTGCTCCGTGTTGATAATGCGGATCTCACGCTCCAGCTCAGGGATGATGGCACCTGTGCGCCAGCCGTGCCGCAGCATAAGATCCTGGTGGATGGGGTGGAGGGCCTCAGCATCAGCTGGGAGCTGCCCTCCCCTTGCAGCCCTGCCCTACCCTGCCTCTCACCGCCAGGTCACTATAGAGGTGGTCTCCGAAGTAGAGCACACGGGGGCCACGCCATTCTGTCAAACGCAGGAAGTCAAATAGGTTTCCCTGGAGACAGGAAGGGGACACTGCTAAGCCACGTGTGGCTCGTCCTCCACCAGTCCTCCCTCCCAAATTCCAAGGCAGCCCTCATCCAGCCAGATGCTGGTTGCCCTTTCTTGTGGCCTTGCTGTCCCCTCTGTGGGCTCTGGCTACTCCTCCTACTTGGGAGCAGGGGTTCTGCCTGTTGCAGGAAGGTCTCTTACAGGCCTGGCACAGTGCCTGTACCCCAAGGGCCTCCCTTCCCTGTGACTTCATGCCCATCTCAGGCTAAGGCTTCAGTCCTTATTTGTGAGAAAAACTGCAAGGAAGCCCCCATGTCCCTAAAGTCCTTTTTGGCCTCCCCAGGCTCAGCCCAGAGGGACTCAGTGGGCCAATGACAGATCTCACTGGAGCCATGTGCTTCTCCTGTTCCAGAGCCACTCACACAACTGAGTAAGCTCACAAGATAGCAGAAACAGAAGGACCCACAGTAGGAACCCAGCAGCCACCAGGAGCCCACACCCCAGATGGAAAAGGAATTTATACCCAGCACAGCACAGCTCATGGAGCAGTCTGTGCATCTGAGAGTCTCAGAGATAGAAACAGGTGATTGATTGTGGAACAATTTAATTTTTTTTGAGACAGTCTCAAGCTATTGCCCTGGGTAGAGTGCCATGGTGTCACAGCTCACAGCAACCTCAAATTCTTGGGCTCAAGAGACCCTCTTGCCTCAGTATTTCTATTTTTAGTAGAGAAGGAGAGGGGGTGTCTCGCCTTTTTTTCTTTTGCTCAGACTGTGAGCTCAAGCAATCCACTCGCCTCGGCCTCCCAGAGTGCTAGGATTATAGGCATGAGCTACTGTGCCTGGCCGAGACAACTTAATTGTTGAAGTTAAGGTGGAGAGGCTGAGGAGCAGGTGGGCCCACCAAGGACATGGCCCCAGAGGGCAAAAGAAAACAGGGTTAAGAGTGAGTGGTGACTGAGAACCAGGTGGGCTCCAACACACATGCTGTGTGAGGAAGCTTCAGAACATCAGGTGTAAAAATCAGCCTAAAAGCTGCCAGGGAAAAAATGTCACGTACTTCACACAAAGGTTTGTGACTCTCTTCAGTCCTGGCTAGATGCCAAGGTAAAACCCTTGAGGCTGGAGGGAATGCACCTGTGCCTAAGGGGCCATGGAGCAGGTGCCACAGGGTGGCAGGTGGAGTAGCAGCAAGGGTAAGAGGGTGGGGGCATTAGCCACCCCCATGCTGTTCTCCTGGCCCCTGCTGGCTTCTTCTTCCTCCACCCCCGCCCCCCACCTCTTAAGAAGACCAACTCAGCCAGGATTTCCGCATTCCAGCCAGGGCTGAACCTTATTCACCTCCAGCTCATAGCCACCTAATCCCCCAGCCCAGCACCAGGACTCCTCTTGCCTTCCTAGCCAGACAGAAAAGAGGTCTTCTGAGTGCTGGCCCAAGTAAGGGGCCCCAACCACACTTGTTCCTGCTGTGGCAGAGCACACAGTCCCAACTAAGAAGGGCCACACACAGGGTACTGAGTGATTGCTGGCCATTCTAAGGGCTTTATACCAGAACTCAGTACTAGACCTCTTTCAGACCAGGAAAGTAAGGCACAGAAAGGTCAGGTGATGAGGCCAACCTCCCTCTGCCACTGGGCAGGGGAGCTGGAATCAAACCCAGGTATCCTGACCCAGAGGCCAAGCTCTTACCACCACCCAGACCTGTTCTATGTCAGCCCTTCCCAGGTGGCCCCTGGCTCCAGCTTCATGGTGTAGGGCTGGTCAGGGCCCAGGAGCAGTGCTGCTTCCAGAAGCTGCTCCTGCACAGCCAGAGGTCTTGGTTAGGCCCTGTGCCCCTGCTGTCCCCCCAGGTGGCCCTCACCTGCCGATAAATCTTGCCCTTTTCCAGGCGGGTTATACGGTCCCACTGGAGTGAGCCCTTCTCGTCGAGTTTTCTGAAAGGCCTGGAGCAAGGGAGAAGGGGTTAATTTTCTGTTTGTGGCAGGGTCCCTTTTTCTGTAGATGGCCACCTGTTTAAAGGGCCACATGCCAGCAAGGGGCTGTCCTCCCATCTCAGTCCCCTCATCTGCGTGGGGCCTCCATTCCCTCTCCCTGGCTCTGCCAGCCCCTCGTAGGCCCATACTTGCGCCGGTCAGTGAAAAAGCTGGGTTTATCTGCCTGGACAATGACCACGTCAAAGAGTTGGCGCCAATCAGGACCCACCATGTGCCGCATCCCCTTGTCCCTGTGTAGAGGTGGTACAGGTGGCAGTCTGAAGGTGGCGTTGTGCCTGCCCACCCCACAGGGGCCTGGGCCCTGCCCCTCCTTCACACTGGGGCTGGACTCACACAAAGCTGAAAGGACTATTGGTGATGAGGAACAGCTGTTTCCCATGGGTTACCAGGCGGTTCAGGACAGCGAACGTTTCATCTCCTCTCAGGATGTACTTCTCTAATGGGGGAAGATGGGTCTGTGAGGGCCAACCCTGCCAACCTCAGAAGGCAGGGCTACCATCGACCCTTACCCATGTCTTGCTCAATCCACTGGTACATGAGGCCTTTCACGTGCACGTCTCGGATGGCATCCTGGAGGCAGGGTAGGGAGAGTGAGGGTACCGTGGGCCCAGGAGGGCCTTCCCTACTAACTAAGGGGCAGGCCCAGCCCCTCACCGTCACGTCCTTGTAGAGGTGTGCTTGGTCAAACTCCAGGCTGTGGCCTAGGAAGTAGTCTACCACGCAGGACAGCAGTGCCATCTCTGGCAGTGAGAAGATATCCATGAACTGCTTGATGGAGGGGCCCTAAGGAAGGGGCCACCGTCTCAGACACTCATCTGGCCTCACTCCCCCAGTGTTGGAGATTGAGAGCTCCAAATCTGCCTTAGGACACTGATGGTGGGCACGGCCTCCCAGCTAGCATCCACAGTGAGATCACTGATTGGGCTGCTATGGGAAGCAGTGGATGGACAGAGTGTACCTTGCCATAGAAGCCGCTCATTTGGTACAGCGGGATGTGCTGGGTGCCCCCATATAGGTCGATCACCTCCTCGTCTGGCACAGGCTGGAGGCCCCTGAGTGGGGGCACAGACACTATCAGTCCAAAGTCGTCCTGACCCTGGGTAGCAGCACAGGCTGGGGCATGGGCTGGGGTCAGGGCAGAGTCAGCACTGACCTATAGGCTGTTCCCAGCTGCACATAGTGGAAGGCGTCAATCTTCATCAGAAGGCTCTGGGGGCACCAGGGACCAGGATGGGTGTTGAGGTAGTTTTGATGCTGGCCCTGAGCTGGCCTCTTCTACCCCACACAAAGCCCCAGGTGAATGGTAGCCAGGGGATCATGCATACCAACAGGACGCTATCGTTTTGAGGCTGAAGAGATAGTCAGGTGAGGAAACTCCTCTAGAGGAGAGTGGGGCTTAGGAAGTAGCCCCTATACACACCTACCCTCTCACCTTTTGAATGTCATAGTGGAGGCCACGGATAGCAAAGTTGGGGTTGTAGTCATACTTCCGAATCCCCTCTGGGTACTGTTGGGGTAAAGAGAGCCAGGCCTAAGCCAGTAGCACTATCAAACCTGGCTAGAAGGCCACGTTGGGGGGTCAATCCAGCTACTTTAAGTTGCCAGGCCAGGGGAGCTCTGCAATTCAGCCTTGGACTTAGACCAAGCTGCACTCCTGGGGCAGTAACAATAAAACACAGACAGGTGTAACTGTGGTACCCAAAGGGTGGAGCCGTACCTCCTAGCCTCTGGGGCCCGGTGGTGGCAGAGGCCCCTGCCTGGCTGGTCTCACCTTGTAGTGCTCAATTAGGATGTCACGGGCAGCACTGAAGATCTCAGGATGCAGCACATCTGCATACTGGGCCAGTGTGTAGTCGTAATCGAAGCCATAGACTTCGACATCACGCAGGCTGATCTCATTGTTGGCGTAGATGGCTGCTGGGTTCAGGAGACTGCAGACCTCAGGAGGCAGGAGGTCTAAAGGCAGGAGATGCAAAGAGGTGGCACAATGAGGACAGTGATACCACAGCAGCTAGTGGATCCTTTGTACTTGATGGGTGCCCAACTCTTAAGCCCCATGAAATACTTCACAATGGCAATACTCGGCCTAATGCTGGAGATGATAAAACATATTTGGAGATAAGTCGGTTGCCCAGAGTCACGTGGTTTGGGTAAGGTACAGCTGGCAGTGGGCTGAGCCTATAACTGGAGCTCCTCCCTTTGGGTACCCTAATTATACCTGCTGTGCCTCTTCCAGGCTCAGGACACAAAGTCCCATCAGACACACAGCTGTGCTGGAGCTCTGGCAGCACCCTAGAGGCAGGCAGGCCAGCACTCAGCTCCATATTGTTTAGCCCGGGACAGTTGCTCTTGGGCCTGTCTACAGCACAAATCTTCCCTGTTGCTCAAAAACCACTCAGGAGCACCACTGTCTGGTCCCTGTAGGACAGCAACTCCTCTCTCAGCTACCCATGGGCTATCCCCATAGGGACTCCAACCCAGACGATGCTGGCCCTGTCTGAACCATACTATGAGGCTGAGGCCATTTTGTTGTGTTTCCACCTTGCCTGGAGCTGGAATTGGGGCTTGGAAAATTAGTGGGGTGGGGAGTCCCTCTGGTGCTCAGGCTGCTGAGTCTAAACACCTGCTATAGTCCAGAGAGCCAGGCTCCTCTAATCAGATTTCAGCCGCCTGCCAGCCCACCTAATGACATTTGCTGGCTCTAGCCAGGGAACATTGGTAATTACAACAGGGGGGAAAGTGTGATGTTGAGTTCTGGAACACAGGCTGTTCCTTCTGTTCCTTTCTGGGGATACAGTCATGCCTCCTCCCCAAGTCTGGCTGCTCCCAAGGGGCCACAGTTGACTAACAGCTGAGTGGGCTCCTTGGTATCAGGTCTCCTGCCTTGATTTTCCCATCCGTATAATGGCAGAGGTTGTTGGGAAAAGGGATGTGGTGGAAAGGGCACAGGCACTGAGGATGAGATTATGCCCTCCCTTTCATGGCTGTGACTTTAGGAATATCACCTCAGATCCTGAACCTAAGTTTCCTTGTCTCTACAGGGGTAATAAAAATTATACTGACCTACATATTTTACTAAGGGGCATTCCCACCCTGCACATATGCAGGTACCTCTCAAGACCCTAGTGAGCTCCCTATCCCCAATTTCTCCATGTCACTCCAGGAATAGGGGATGCAGGGAGGTGACAGCAGGCTGGACTAGGTGCACAGGACACTGCCTTGCACAGACCCCAGATCCAAGTCTTCAGGATGCCTGTCTCAGCCACAACTAGCCCCACTCACAGAGAAGCCCCTGGCCTCACAGCGTGTCTGCAGTTGCTGCAGTCAAGAGGCAGACATCTCACTGATGTGCTCCCATGCCCAGAGCATTTGCCTTGGAGGCTCCTTGGGAACACATGGCTCTGCCCCTACCTCTTTCTTTCGAAGCCAAGTGCAGCTTGTGGGTGGGGGAACAGGTGTGGCTGGTTCCCAGGCCAGCACAGAGCAGCGGCTCTGCAGATCCGTGGGTACAGAGGACACTCCTCATTTGGATGTACGTGAGATACAGCTGACTGTCGCCCTCTAGGGACTGCTTCTCAGATGCCCCTCACCTGGTGTTGCCAGGACCCTGAGACTCACCCTCCCCACACCCCTAAATCCAGGCCTTTGTCTGTGTCCTTGAGAATGTTCCTAGGGGCCCAGGGACAGACAATCCTCTGAGGAATAAAGCAGAATGAGGAAGGAGTTAGCTTCCTGACCCGATTTCTGGACCAAGAAAACCATAGCTCAAGGTGCCGCAGGGTCCCACTCCCTTCCATAGGGTGGTGGTATTGTGTAGGGCCAGGCGAGGATGTGCCCTCCCCACTATCCTGAACTGGTTTGCCACCTTTACAACCTCACTGTCCAGCCCTCACTCTCCTCTCCTCAGCCCCAAGCTCCCACACCTGCTCATGGGTCCAGGTCCTGGGGCCAACTCTTTCCTGGCAGCCATGACACTCACTTGTGGATGCCTTGGAGACCTGTCTTGTTTAATCCTGACTCCAGTTTTGTGATGTAATCACACTTATTCCTCCATTGTCCAGAGAAAGAAACGGGCTCAGGGAGGTGAAGGGACTTGCTCCAAACTACTGAACAGTAGGCAATGGAGTTGAGATCTGCATTCACGTTGTCCCTGTCTTAATCACTGTGCCCCTAAGCCTAGCCCTCCAATGTCGCCACACAGGCCAGGTAGGGACGATAGAGGTCCAAGGGCTTCAAAACAACCATTCAACAAACCTCTTTCATGGGACTACACTATTTTGCCTTCAGCTTGTCAAGAAGTGAGTCTCAGTCACCCATCACTCCCTAGGTCTTCATACAGATGCAGTGGAAGCCCCTGTCCAGTCCATTGGACTTTTTCAGACAGGGCTACTTTGTCTATCAGACAACGAAAGCAGAAAGCCACGTTAATCCTGGGGTTCCTCTGGCACCTCCCCTGTCCATTCTTGGCCTGGCTCTCTTCTAGTTATCACAATCTGTGACAGAGGTCCCACGACTGTGTTTTGAGCTTGAGGGCAGAGAGAGGTCTGAGAGCATGAGGCTCGCTGAGGTTCATCCAGCTGGTCAGTGGTGATAAGGCCCACAAACCCAAACCACATACATGTGCCTGCTGCAGAGGCAGGGCCCCACTAGACATATCTAGACGAGTGGGCAGATGTCCAGCGCTCTCAGCTGACTAACCCAGTGCACCCCAGGCTGCCCTTGCATTGGAAGGGGTGTCTCAGACCTCATCATCCCATTTGGCCGAGTTAAAGGAGGACCCTAGAGAAGTGCCCCGCGCAGCCCTGGTCAAGGTTGGTAGTAGCCCTTCTGGATTCCAGGGGACTGGGGAGACTTGGTCTGGTTTCACCAACGCCTTCGCCTTGTGGGCTGCGAGCGCGATGAACCTCCAGGGTGAAATCAAGAGTGTCTGAAAAGTCCAGCCGGCGTCAGCTTAGGTAGGGCAGTCCCCAAGACGCTGTCCGGATGAGCGCCGCTGTGTAGCTTTGTCCATATCATTCCCCCACCCCACCCCCATACAGGCCCCGCGGAGAACAAGGGCTTGGGGGCGTTTCCGCAGCCGCCTCCCCGCAGGCGCGAACCCAAGGAAAGAGTGCGGTCGCTCCAGGAGCCTCAAGCTCCTGTAGACCCGGCCAGGGAAGAAGCCTTCCGCCCGAACCTTCCCCGAAAAGCTGACCGACCCTCGGACTCCGGGTCCCAGCGAGTCCCACCGGGCGCTTCCCTAGAGTGGCGCCCGCGACGGCTCGGGGGCGGTGCCCTGGCGCTCTGTCCGCCACGCGGGAGATACCCCCAGGCGCACGTCCCGCTCCGGCTCACCCACCGTGCACCAGTCTCCTCATGTCCTGGTAGCGAGCCCACAAGTGTGAGTTGACTTCGGTGCTGCTGGTGGGCGCGGAGCGCGGAGCGCCAGGGCAGTGGGCGCCGGGACCCGGGGGGCCACAGCCAGGACAGGAGGGCGAGGACGAGGCAGCTCGCGGCCCGCCCTGGCCTCCGCACAGAAACCAGCGCCGAGCGGCTGCCCGCAGCCCCGCACCCGCCATGCCCACTGCGCGCCGCCAGCGCAGCCCTCAACCCCTCGCCCAGCCCGCCGCCGTCCGCCCTCCGCCCTCCGGACTACGCGCCCGCCACGGTGGCCGCGTGCTCCTCACAGAGGCCGGCCAATGGGCGCAGCGCGCGGAGCCTGTCAGGCCAATGGGTGCGGCACTCGGCCCAGGGGGCGGGAGGTCCAGAGCCGGGCGGGCAGGGCGGACGCCCGGGCCCCCACCTCCCAGCTCCGGCGCAGCAGAGGAGTTTGCGCCCCCCTTCGGTAGTCACGGTGGTGATGGCGGCCCCTTCTGTCGTAAGTCGGAGGGCCTAAGAGCCACCGTCCTCGTGAGGCTCCGTACCACCGAGGCACAGGAGAGGGCTGGAGCGCGGCGGGTCCACCTCAGCCCCGGGGTCCTCCGCCTCTCCCTCCGTTCCCGGTTCCTCTCACCCCTCCCCCAAGCCTCTGGGTCCTTCCGGTCCCTGATCCTGTGCTGCTTTTCCCCAGGACCTTGTCACTCTTTCCCAGGGTCCTGTTCTCCGCCTCCGGCCCCTGTCTGCCCACTGACCAGAGCCTAGGCTGTTTCAACTCCTCTAGCGAATAAAGACCCCTTTCCACGCTCTCCCCAGTGCCGGTCCCATACTGGGTGAGACCGCAGTACCTGAAGGGCAGCCAGCGTCCACTGAGCAGCCCTTCTCCCGGTACCTCCAGGTGACCCCTTACAACACAGAGCAGGACGACTAGGTCATGCACTGCAGAGCAGTGGGGCAGGGGTCACTGCACCCACTTGGTTCTGACCACAGCAAATGGCTGCATGATCTGCTCAGCTCTTGGCTTCAGGCTCAGGCCCTGTCTTGAGATGCCTGGTGTTTTCTAGCAATATTGCTAGACTTTCCAAGGAAATTCCTCTTAACGTCTTGGAACTGCTGTCCACCCACATTTCTTCTATTCATATCTATTTTCTGAGCCTGCACAGCTGTGTGTGCACTGGGCTCAGAGGAGGCTGTCCCTGCACTCCTGCACTGGTGGGCCCTGTGGGTGGGGAGCCAGTTGGGAACGCGTTGTTTCCCAGTGGTCAGGGTGCATGTGTATTTGAAGCTCTACTGAAACTTGGCTGAAGACATGCAGTGTGCCAGACACTGGACTAGGCACTGGTGAGGATCAAAGCCAAGGGCTCGTGGGTGGCGGCCTCCCCAAGGATTCCCCTCAAGAGTTCCACTTTTTGAGGACGCTGGGGACCTGGCCCAACAAGAACCTTTTCCAGGGAAGTGGACACCCTGTGTCGTACAGCCCTTAGAACCACCAGAGAAAAGAGAACCAACCACAAGCTGGGGTGGAAGTGTGTGGTGCAGGCGCAGTCAACTCAGAGCATAATGAGGCTTCCTGGCCAGATTATAGGCGGCACCTCAGGCCATTTACTGCCAGTCATCTGACCCTTTTGGGGGCCCTGCACTGGTGCTCTATCTTCTCCAGTCCGTTTTTTGTATATTTTGGGTCCCTATCATCAAACTCCTCATTTGCCCTAAGGTTTCATCTAATTTTATTTGATTGTCTAATAGTTGTTTTCACTCTCAAAGCTGTTCTTCTGGTTGTTATTTTAGCTCTAGGTAATGGTGTGACAGCCCTTCACAGATACCTTCATCAAGTACAGTGAGGCAGCATGAGAGGATGTAATGATGAGTGGAAGTTCTTTTAGACTCAGAGTTCTGCTTCCGTGTGACTTAATCTCTTGACTTCAATTAAGGGAGTACATGCCAGGGTTCAGCAAATTGTTATAATTATCAACTCATACTGAAGCTAATGTTAATTGATAAGTTATCATGCTCCAGGCGTGTGTCAGTGGATTGTATTACCTCACTAAATCCTCATAGTGTCAGAAGAAGCCCCCTATTTAAGAGAAAGTTCCCCATTTTACCTACTGGGAATTGAGCTTGGAGAGCAGGGTTGTGGTTTGTCAAAAGCTCTTCAACCATCACGCTTTTCTGTGATTCTTGTGAATAGAGCACCTACAAGTGCCTGTAGAACAGTAAGTACATGGCAGCTTCTATTAATTTTAGGGTTCTTTGTTGAAAAGCGCTTACTTAGACTTTTGTGATAATGATAAAGTTCCCCTTTCAGCAATGCATATCAAATTCTGTTATTTAGAAAGTGAATCACCAATCACATGCCCGAAATAAACGTTGCGTAGCAGCATTTTAGAGTGTGGTGCAGTACACGATTAGTTCACCAAAGAGGGTCCTCGCTTTTGCCAGGGTATGAAGGAAAAAGATGGCGATCGCAGATTAGGGGGCGCGACTGCCAACTCGGAGTCCGGGCCCACACCTGGGAGGCGGGGCCGACGCCACGTGGGCGTCCCCGCCCCCTTGGCCGCTCCGCCTCCAGAACCCAGGCGCCTGCGCCAGCTCCTCCCGTCCGAGTTCAGCCTCACGGAGCACGCGCGCTTTGCAGTACGCTCATTGGCTTGCTGTCGCTCCGCTTCTGGGAGGCAGTAGGCAGTGAAGACGAGCGGGTCGGCTTCGCCTGGTTCCGCCATACCTCCATCCACGACCTTGGCGAACATGTTCTCCAGGGCCCAAGTGAGGCGCATTTTGCGATGGGTCCCCGGGAAGCAGCGGCTCGGTATCTACAGGTTCCTGCCCTTCTTTTTTGTCCTGGGAGGAATGATGGAGTGGATCATGATTAAAGTGCGCGTGGGACAGGAGACCTTCTGTAAGTGAGGGTGCAGCAGCCTCCATTTCCCTTCAGGAAGGCACGCAGCATCAGGGAATCCTTCTCTTGGGGAGTGTTCTTAGATTACAGACCGCTCATTCCATTCAGAGCACTGAGCTGCTTTTATCCTTTATCCTTCTCAGAAGGGCAAGTGCAATTCCTTTCGCTTGGCAGTCGAGACCGGTCCGGCTGTCTGTAAGCCAGGCACGTTGGCGTTCCAGTATTGGGACCTCCCTGCACTTTGAGGAGAGGGTACGTACCTTCAGTCCTCCTGCACCTGCTTTTCACCCCCTCCAGTGTTGGAGCCTAAGAAGTTTGTTTACAGCCAGTACAGAAGGGGGTGGAGCCTGCAGATTCATGGACACTCCTGCGCTCTGGCCAGTCCTCTCTGGACTCTTCAGTCTAAGCCCGAAGGGAGCTGATCTGTCTGGCTTGACTAATTACCACTGTCTTTACAGGGCAGTCATTGGTACCAGATCTTTGGACTGTGAAAAAGGTGCCTGGCATTGCTTTGTTGATGACTAACTGGGGGCAGGCCAGTTCCTTTTTCAGGAAAACTTCCCCCAACCCCTAGGCTTTTTCTGCTTTGCTCCTCTCCTGAAATACCTTACCACTTGTGAATTGCCAACCTTAACTTTTAAAAATTTGTTACATTAGGCTTGGTGCCCGTGCACAGCAATTATGGCACCAGCCACATACACTGAGGCTGGTGGGTTTGAATCCGGCCCAGGCCAGCTGAACAACAATGACAACTGCAACAAAAAATAGCCCGGCATGTGGCTGGAGCCTGAAGTCCCAGATACTTAGGAGGCTGAGGCAAGAGAATCGCTTAAGCCCAAGAGTTTGAGGTTGCTGTGAGCTATGATGCTATGAAGGGCAACGTAGTGAAACTCTGTCTTAAAAAAAAAAAATTGTTACTTTAGTCATTCCTAAAGATTCTTAGTCCTTGCGATCATCCATCCATCTGTATCTGTATTGAATGAACACCTCTGAGAGGATATAATGAATAAGACAGAGTTCCTCATTCCAGAAGTGCTGTAATGGGAAAGACAGATAATGCAGTTACCATTAAGCATGATCAGTGCTGTGAGAGGCAAATGAGAGGAGCATAAGAATCTTGGGTGGGCACCTCAACTGGACTAGAAAGTGCAAGGCAGCCTTCTGCAAGCGGTTACCAAGGAAAGGAGGACCTGAAGATTGATTAGGTATCAGCCAGATGAGGGGAAGGTTTGTGGAGTTGAAAGTATCTTCATGGCAGTGGTAAGGGCAGACATGGGGACTTGTCTGAGAATATGTCATGTGTTTGAGGGATTGAAGCATACAAATAGTGAGGGAGGGGAAAGTGGCTAGTAGGGTCCCTGGGTAGGGCTGCAAAGAGACTGGAGAACCAAGAATGGATCACAAAGATTGAGGGTTTTGTTTTTTTTTTTGGAGACAGTCTCACTATGTTGCCCTTGGTAGAGTGCCATGGCATCACAGCTCACAGTAACCTCAAACTCTTGGGCTTAAGCAATTCTCTTGCCTCAGCCTTCCAAGTAGATGAGACTATAGGTGCTCACCACAACACCTAGCTATTTGTTGTTGTTGCATTTGTCATACACCAGCCTGGGTGTGTGTAGCCGGTGCCCTACCCACTGAGCTACCGGCCCTGCCCAGATTGAAGGTTTTTTTTTTTTTTTTTTTTTTTGCAGTTTTTTTGCTGGGGTTGGGTTTGAACCCACCACCTCTGGTATATGGGGCAGGCGCCCTACTCCTTCGAGCCACAGGCACCGCCTAAAATTATGTTATTTTCTTTTATTTGCAATTTGGCCGGGGCCAGGTTCAAACCCACCACCTTTGGTATATGGGGCTGGTGTCCTACCCACTGAGCCACAGGTGCTGCCTAAGATTGAAGTGTATTAAGCAGCGGATTATCACTTGGGAGAATGGCTCCCTGTCTCTGCGGAGAGGAGATTGGCACAACACTTAGGCTGTATGGCTGTACAGATTTGAGATAGTTTGCCGGTCTAGGTTAGGGGCAGAAGGGATGCCAAGGGGTAGGTGGAGTTAGAGACATCCCAGAGGGAATAATGCCAGGGCTTGGTGATTGAGTAGACTTGGTAGATGAGGAATGGAGGCTTCAGGTATGACAGAAGGGGTGGTATAGTTCCTGAACATGCAGAACACAGGCAGGGTGAACCTGGGCTCCATTTGGGATGTGCTAAGGTGGAGATATTTATAGAAATCTGAAATTCAGGAGGCATATCTGGGGCAGAAATCTGGATAAATGGACCACTCACAAGCAAATTGTGATTAAAGTCAGAGTCAAACCCCAATATTTTAAGGATGGCTGAGAATGGCCAGGGCCAAGAAGGAAATCAGGTTAAGTTTGTAATCACAGATGACAGGGGGTTAAAGAAGTCTGACTCTGTAAAGGGGCTGTAACCTCCCTACCCCTTGAATGACTGGAGATGTGCAAAAGATGATCCGGAAGGGGTGTGTGGAGGGAGGCTGGAGATATTTGACCCTTGAGAGAGTGGAAGAGAAAGGGATCAAAGCTGGATGGCAGGAGTAGCTCTTCTTAGTTAGCTGGAATAATTCTTTACTAATGACTTTTCCCTATGAAGGGAGAGTTCAAGGCCATTTGAGAGTGGGTGAAGAAGGGTATTCTGAGGAAACAGGATTGTCAGGCATCCCAGTGGACCCAATTGGAGGCATCAGTTGGTCCTGCAGTGCATAGCAAGTAGGGTGAGGCCTGGAGAAGGGAGCAAGTCCAATTAATCTGTGGTTGGGGATTTTGAGATTATCAAGAGTGTGAAGTAATGCCAGTTGATTTGGCAGGAAGAAGGGGAAGGCAGGTTTGGCACCTGTAGCACAGTGGTTATGGTGCCAGGCACATACACTGAGACTGGTGGGTTTGAACCTGGCCCAGGCTAGCTGATCAACGACAACTGCAACAAAAAAATAGCTGGGTGTTGTGGCAGGTGCCTGTGTCCCAGCTACTTGGGAGGTTGAGGCAAGAGAATTTCTTAAGCCCAAGAGTTTGAGGTTGCTGTGAGCTGCGATGCCATGGCATGCTACCAAGGTTGATCTATTGAGGTTCTGTCTCAAAGGAAAAAAAAAAAGGCCAGGCACAGTGGCTCACGCCTGTAATCCTAGCACTTGGGAGGGCAAGGCGGGTGAATTGCCTGATCTCACAAGTTCAAGACCAGCCTGAACAAGAACGAGACCCTGTCTCTAAAAAATAGATGGGTGTTGTGATGGACGCCTGTAGTCCCAGCTACTTGGGAGGCTTGAGGTTGCTGTGAATTAAGATGCCATGGCACTCTATTGAAGGTGACCAAGTGAGACTCTGTCTCAAAAAAAATAAAAACAAACAAACAAACAAAAAAACTGGCTTGGCCACCATAGCACAGTGATTAAGGCGCTAGCCACTTACACCGAGGCTGGCGGGTTTGATCCTGGCCTGGGCCAGCTAAACAATGATGACAATTGCAACAAAAAATAGCCAGGCGCTAGCCAGACATTGTGGCCGGCATCTGTAGTCCCAGCTACTTGGGAGGCTGAGGCAAGAGAATTGCCTAAGCCTAAGAGCTTGAGGTTGCTGTGAGCTGTGACGCCATGGCACTCTACCGAGGGTGACATAGAGACACTATCTCAAAAAAAAAAAAAAAAAAAAAAAAAAGAAAAAGAAGGGAAGGACAGGCCAAGAACCTGGGGGAAAATGTTGGTGAGATCCAAGGACAGGAGGTGTGATTTGAGCAGACTTGCTTCATAGGAACATTACAAGTGACAGAGAAGCTGGAGGTGAAGGGAGCTGGAGCTTCAACCCCTGGGTGGTAGTGTTGTCTGGAGACAGGGGCAAGAAACCTAAACTAGAGGCCTTCACTTTCAATGACTAAAGATGCAGAGAGCAGGTGCCTGTGCACAGGTGGTAAAAGTCAAATGGCATACGCCCTAAAGGAAGAGATTCCTTTAAATGAGGGCAGAGAATCAATAGTTTGGAAAAGAAGCAGTTGAGAGTGAAGAAATTGACTACCCCTCCCCACCTGAAGATTTTTGGGCATGGGAAAGGGAGCAACATGCAAGTAGGGCAAGAAGCGCCTTTGAGGGGGCACTTTGATGTTTTAGTTAAGTAGGATGATTTCAGAACACAAAAATTATGGGGGAGAAGTGAGGGAAGTTTTAAAACATTGCTAAAAGGTGTGCTAGGATATGACCTAATGCTTACTTTGCTATTTAAGTCTAGAATTCCATTAACATAGTCCTCATTTAACTCAAATTCTGTTTTAATTAAGCTTATTTTGAGTTGGGTGCAGGGGCTCATGCCTGTAATCCCAGCACTTTGGGAGGCTGAGGTGGCTGGATCCTTTAGGCTCAGGAGTTTAAGACCAGCCTGAGCAAGAGCAAGACCTGCATCTGTACTAAAAATTGAGACTAGGGCGGCACCTGTGGCTCAGTGAGTAGGGTGCTGGCCCCATATACCGAAGGTAGTGGGTTCAAACCCAGCCCCGACCGAACTGCAACAAAAAAATAGCCGGGCGTTGTGATGGGCGCTTGTAGTCCCAGCTACTCGGGAGACTGAGGCAAGAGAATCAGCTAAGCCCAGGAGTTGGAGGTTGCTGTGAGCTGTGACACCACAGCACTCTACCGAGGGCAATAAAGTGAGACTCTGTCTCTAAAAAAAAAAAAAAATTTAGAATAGAGGATCACTTGAGCATAAGAGTTTGAGGTTGCTGTGAGCTATGATGACACCATGAGGGCACTCTACCCAGGGTGACAGAGTGAGACTGTCCCAAAAAAAAGAAAAAAAGAAAAAAAATTGAGCTTATTTTGGCATTGAGTTAAACATTAATAATCAGAAATAGACATTTCTAGACTATTGGTTGAATTACTCAGATCTGAGTATTTTAAAGTCTTCAGTTTTTAAAAAGTCTAAGCACACTTTTTATTTGATACAGATGATGTCTACCGTAGAAAAGCCTCAGAAAGACAATATCAAAGAAGGCTGGAAGATGAATGAGACTGAACTTCAGCAGTTAATAAAATGAATATGGATTTTTCACTATTGGTTTCAACACCTGTAAAAATGTACGTTTCA
>CAUYRH010012092.1:0-28540 GCA_963574655.1 Perodicticus potto | reverse complement strand
TGGAATAAAGCCCTTCCTCTTTTTTTTGAGACAGAGCCTCAAGCTGTCACCCTGGGTAGAGCGCCGTGGCATCACAGCTCACAGCAACCTCCAGTTCCTGGGCTCAAGCGAGTCTCTTGCCTCCACCTCCCAAGTAGCTGGGACTACAGGCACCCGCCACAATGCCTGGCTATTTTTTGGTTGCAGCCATCATTGTTGTTTGGCGGCCCGGGCTGGATTTGAACTTGCCAGCTCAGGTATACGTGGCTGGCGCCTTAGCCCGTTGAGCCACAGGTGCTGAGCCGAGCCCTTCCTCTTTTAAATATGGAGTTTGGGTGTTTGTTATCTCCATGGGGCCTCATCTTCCTGCAACAAACCTAACACAAGAAGAAGGGAATCTCCTTCTCTAACCCAACAAGACACCCCACTTAAAAATTATCCCACCACTATAGCCAACAGAACAATCAAACTGTTGCAAATCTGTTCAGAAAGCATCCACTTACCCTCTTATACCAACATCCATTTGTAAGGCAGAAATCCCTGTGGCCAAGCCCTGGGCCCCACATCCTGACCTCCTCTAACTGTAAGCGTGTCTAATTAAAACTATCCTCTCACTCTCAGGGCAGTCACACTGCAATTGAGGACACCCTCTCTCCTCTGGCCTGTCCTGAAAGTCCTTGTTTTCACCCTACCTTCTCCACAACCTCAACACCCTCTATCCCGCACTGAACATCCAGACTAAGTACCTCATTTTCTCCTGTAACATGGCTGGGCCTCAATGTAAATTTAATAATGACTCTCAATAGCTTAAAAAATGACATCTTTTACTTAAGTGCCCTTCAGGACCTTGACAGCTTTTGCCTCCACACCACCACGAAAGTGGTCAGAGGCTCCCTGCCTTCAAATTTTCTTCACTCTCTGAACAGTGTCTCCTACACCTGGTTTGCTTAAGAAAATGTAGTTGCTGTCCCTTATTTACGTCTCTATAATTACTACTCTACAGCTGATGTTTTCAAACACTTATTTATGTTTACATAAATGTTGCAGGAAGATGAGGCTCAGTGGAGAGAACAAACACCCAAACTCCATGTTTAAAAGAGGAGGGGCTTTATTCCAGCCCACGGACCAATGGCAGACAAGAGTCCAAACATGGCCATGCTCCCTGCCTGGCTCAGTTTTCTCCTTTTTATCTCCAGTCAAAAAGTTCTGGCCTGCGGCACCCGTAGCTCATTTGGTAGGGCACTGGCCACATACACTTGGATCCAGCCAGGGCCAGCTAAACAACAATCACAACTGCAACAACAAAAAAAATAGCTGAGTGTTGTGGCAGGCGCCTATAGTCCCAGCTACTTGGGAGGCTGAGGGAAGAGAATCGCTTAAGCCCAAGAGTTTGAGATGCTGTGAGCTGTGATGCCAAGACCCTCTACCCAGGGTGACAGCTTGAGACTCTCATTGGTCAGTTTGAATCAAGCTGGAGTAGTGGCTCTGGGTTTTACAGAAGTGGGAGCAAGCTTACTTTCCAGGACCCAGGAAGTTAAGTTTCTATAAATTCCTAAGAGCCGAGTCACCAGCGGGAGGACCTCACAGGGGTACCCTGGGGTGGCCTTGAGTAGACCTCTGTTCTCTTAGAGCTTGTTTTTCCCAGGTATCCTCTCTCACGAGAAGATCAGTACTAAAAAAACTTATAACAATTTCATGGCTAACCTTAAAAATTATCTTGACAAAATCGAAAACCAGATGCCTAATTTCAATCTGCTTCTGTTTGTACGTTCATGTGTCATGTGCCTTGGTAATCTTTAATAGATAAAACCAGCTTTAAAATTGTTGTTTAAATTCAGATATTTTAAGATCCCTAGGTCCTGCTTCAGTAATATTTCCAAATTTTGCTGGATTTAACTATAAACTTATCTTCTTAACTTTGAGCCTCTGGATTCTGAGGTCTAGATAGTGGCTGTAATAAAACCTAAGAACGTGTTCATGCCTGGGCCAGCCGCCGCAAGACACCATCGGCCCGCATGGCCCCTTCTTCCCTGCTTCAGCTTTGCCCCTTGGCTATTCTAAAAAAAATTAAATACCCAAGCCAGCCTGTTTTCTGTCCTTTATGGCCATTTTTTTATGCCAGGGAGCCATGTCAGACTTAAGAGGAACAGAAAAGACATCAGGGATTGTGCCTATACTGTGGTTTCAAAAAATTTTTCAAAACTTAAAACCTTAAAGTCATATTAAAGTCATATTATATTAAGTTAGAAAAAAATGATAAAATGTCTGAATGATTGGTAAGAGGTAACACTTCAGTTGTCTATAACTTTTTCGGAACTAAGTCTTTCCTTATCAATGAATAGGATTTTTGCCTTTTAAAATCTTCTAATTATCAGCTCAGTACCCGTAGCACAGTGGTTCCCACACCAGCCACATACCCCGAGGCTAGTGGGTTCAAACCTGGTCCAGGCCATCTAAAGCAACAGTGACAACTGCAACAATAACAACACCAAAAAGAAAATAAGCCGGGTGTTGTGGCTGGTGCCTATAGTCCCGGCTACTTGGGCAGCTGAGGCAAGAGAATGGCTTAAGTCCAAGAGTTTGAGGTTGCTGTGAGCTGTAATGCCATGGCACTCTACCAAGGATGACATAGTGAGAGTCTGTATCAAAAAAATAATAATAATAATCTTCTAATTATCAGCTAAGTTAATGACTAACTTTATATAAGGTGTGATGGTGTTTTATGAAAATATTTTTGGGGCTCGGCGCCTGTGGTTCAAACAGCTAAGGCGCCAGCCACGTACACCTGAGCTGGCGGGTTTGAATCCCGCCCGGGCCCACCAAACAACAATGCCGGCTGCAACCAAAAAATGGCCGGGCGTTGTGGCGGGTGCCTGTAGTCCCAGCTACTTGGGAGGCGGAGGCAGGAGACTCGCTTGAGCCTAGGAGTTGGAGGTTGCTGTGAGCTGTGATGCCACAGCACTCTATCCAGGGTGACAGCTTGAGGTTCTGTCTCAAAAAAAAAAAAAGAAAAGAAAAGAAATATTAAGTTACTCTGGAGGAAATTACATGACCTGTTTCCCCTTAGTGTAAGAATCACACTACAAGAGATTTTTGTACCTTTTCAATAACTTACCTGAAAGAAGCAACCCTTGTGTTGTCTTTATTAGGCTTTTGGCTAACTAGATAAAAACTAAACTTTAAAAAGGTTAAGGTTTACACCCATGTAACCTCCTGTATTGCCTGTAGAATCTTTTTTTTTTTTTTTTGAAACAGAGTTTCACTTTCTCAATCTCCATAGAGTGCTGTGATGTCATAGTTAACAGCGACCTCAAACTTTGGGCTCAAGTGATGTTCTTGCCTTGGCCTCCCCAGTAACTGGGAGTACAGGCGCCCACCACAACACCCAGCTATTTTTAGGGGGGGGTCTCACTCTTGCTCAGGCTGGTCTGGAACCTGTGAGTTCAGGGCAATCGACCCCCCTCAGCTTCCCAGAGTGCTAGTATTACAGGTGTGAGCACTGCACCCGGCCGCCTATAGAATCTTTTAACTTGTAATCTTATTTGAAGAAATATTTTAAGCCTTTAATATTTAATAAACTTTCCAAAATGAAAATTCTAAACTTGGTCTTTTTAGCCTCAAATTAACCTTTAAAATAGTAAAACCAATGAAAGTCTAAGAGAGACATATTACACTTGTTTGAAATGTTAAAACTGTATAAGAAACAAAACATTTTCCCACCTGCCCACCACCTGGACAGGCAGCTGTACTCTTGTATATCTTTCTCAGAATATAAACATTGCCCCTCCTGATTAATCTCTACCCATTCCATTAAAAACACATGTCAGGCCCCCCCAAACCCCCATCTTAATCCCACTCCTCACTGCCCTGGAAATAGCCATAGGGATTAAGACAAGACACAGAAACATGAAGTCTTCTGTACATTTTTCCACACATTATCCCAATTCTTTTTTTTTTTTTTTTTTTTTTTGAGACAGAGCCTCAAGCTGTCACCCTGGATAGAGTGCTGTGGCATCACAGCTCACAGCAACCTCCAATTCTTGGGCTCAAGTGAGTCTCTTGCCTCCGCCTCCCAAGTAGCTGGGATTACAGGCACCCGCCACAACGCCCGGCCATTTTTTGGTTGCAGCCGTCATTGTTGATTGGCAGGCCCGGGCTGGATTCGAACCTGCCAGCTCAGGTGTACGTGGCTGGCGCCTCAGCCCGTTGAGCCACAGGCGCCGAGCCATTATCCCAATTCTTACAAGAAAAGTTAAAACAAACAAACAACAAAATCCCAGAACCTTATAAAACAACAAAACCAAACAGATTCCTTAGCAGCCATGACTCTCCCAAACATGGCTTAGACCTTCTCACTGCAGAAAAGGGAGGCTTGTGTGTGTCTCTAGATGAAGAATGCTGCTCCTAGGGCAACCAGTCTGGACTCCCACAAGATAAGGCCAAGAAATTAGCTAAACAGGTTGCCAACCTCCGAAGACAAAGAGAAAACAGCTGGCCATCTTGATATGACTGACAAACTAGATTTTCTATGTCTTACCTCTAATTATTCCTTTAATTCTTTTATTACTTTGTGTCTCCCTAGGTCCACTTCTTCTGCAGTCCAGTTAATTCAAAACACTGTGCACAGCTTAACCCAATGACGCATCCCCCAGGTCCTTCTCAAAGAGACTCACTCAAGACAACAGCAAAGAAACTCTCCCAGACCCTTAAAAGAGTCTGTGTCCAGCATGCAGCTGTCTTGAGAGATTACAGCAACCCCATTCCTTAAATAAAAGAGGGGAGTTGGGCAGCACCTGTGGCTCAGCAAGTAGGGCGCCTGCCCCATATACCGAGGATGGTGGGTTCTAACCCAGCCCTGGCCAAACTGCAAAACAAAAAAATAGCTGGGCGTTATGGCTGGTGCCTGTACTCCCAGCTACTCGGGAGGCTGAAGCAGGAGAATCGCCTAAGCCCAGAAGTTGGAGGATGCTGCGAGCTGTGTGACGCCACGGCACTCTCCAGGGGCGATAAAGTGAGACTCTGTCTCTACAGAAAAAAAAAAAAAAAGAGGGGAGTTGAGTGGAAGAAATCCTCACAACCCTGACAAGAGTACAGCCATCTTGGGAAGACAGCTAGTGCTGGAAAGCAGGTCAGAGACCAAAGGGCAAGTCGCAGCAATCCCTCCTCACACTCCTGGAATGCTGGGAGGCTGTGTTCTTGGGAAACCTCAGAATCTCCTACCTTGGTCCTGGATGACACCAGAGATAGGGCCTAGTGCAAGATTAACACCTTTGCCTGAAGGGAATAATTGCATCATTCACTCTGCAAAAAAAACAAACAAAAGCACCTCTGGCCTGCTTCCCACTACACTAATAAAAGCCTCCTGAGTGTGTGTGAGAGCTAGCTGACGCCTGGCAGACTTCACTCTGCACTTTCTCTTACCCTCTTCTAGTAAAGCCTTTCTAATCTGGGGACTGGCCTCCTATCCTTTTTATGAACCCTTCTCCCAACTCTGTTCTGGTACCTCTCAGTTAATAGAAGCGTATGTATTCTTTCAATTCTATGTTCAACAGTAAATGCTTAAGAATCTACACAATCCATATGATTTAGGAATAAGGTCAGAAAGTATTATCTGAATTTTTTAAGTAGTAATGAGACCTAAGTAGATTTCATCCCAATAAATTAGCATGCTGCCTAAGGCCATTTATAATTATAGTTGACGATACTGGTAAGTCTCCTAAATTTAAATTAAAGATATAACTGATATTTAAAATAAATTGCTATCCCAGTCTTTTGGTCTCTCTGCCTTTGTCTTATTCATTTAAAGCACGATCCACACTGCCAGTAAGCGGATCCTATTAAAGTTGTGACATGATCGTATCATTTTCTTTCTGTAAACCTTTCAATAACATCTCCTCACCTACAGCATAAAACAAACTGATCTATTGAATACACAAAGCCTTTAAGCTCTTTCCATTGCCCATCCGCCCTACCTCATACTTTTTTCACCTACAAGGGACGGACTTCTCTGCCTATCTCTTGGCTGACTCAGAGACAGCTTCCAAGAATTCAGTTCAGAATCCTCCAAGGAAGCACTTTCTGCATCCTTACACACTATAAACCCCTCTGTCATATCTAGCAATTAAATGGTTACCTGCAAACAGAAACTTGGATCAAGGGTCTGCCTTGGTTTCAAATCCTATTTCTTCATTAATATAATTTTTTAGGTGATGCTACATTCCTCAAATGTAATAGTCGATTATTTCTTTCCTTGATTATTTCTTTTCTTGATAGAAGCCACTCCTATAAAAAAGGAGGTTTGGGGGTTGCAAAAATGCTAGGTTTTAATTCAATTGTTTTTCTTCATTGCTTATCTAGAATACTTTTCATAAAAACAGACCTGCCCTCCTTCTAATCAGATAATCCTGAGACAGAGTTTGTACGACAAAGGCAGGATAAGTGCTCTGTTATTTCCCTTTGTTTGTTTATTATACTTGTAAATATATTCATACTTTCGATTTAGTCAAAAATTGTTTTGGAAAGTTATAATTTTCTAGAAAATGATGCAGTTCACCTAAATTTTCAAAATCTATTGACAAAGTTTTGACTAGTATTTAGTTACTTTTTATTTATTTATTTATTTTTGAGACAGAGCCTCAAGCTGTCACCCTGGGTAGAGTACTATGGCATCACAGCTCACAGCATCCTCCAACTCCTGGGCTCAAGCAATTCTCCTGTCTCTGCCTCCCAAGTAGCTGGAACTACAGGCACTTGCCACAGTGCCCGGCTATTTTTTGGTTGCAGCCGTCATTGTTGTTTGGTGGGCCCAGGCTGAATTCGAACCCGCCAGCTCAGGTGTATGTGGCTGACGCCTTAGCTGCTTGAGCCACAGGCACAGAGCCTATTTAATTACTTTTTAAAAAAATCTCTGGTACATCTACAGTTCTATTGCCTTTTATGTTTGAATTGTTTTCTGGGCCCTTCTTTATTTTCTCCTAGAATAATCTTGCCAAAAGATTATTTTATTTTATTAATTTATGCTACTAGACTTCTTAATTCTCAACTTTGGAAAATGATGTTTTATATTCTATTTTTGTCTTCCACTTTGTTTAATTTCTTCACTTAGCTTTATAATTTCCTTCATTCTACTTTATTTGTTGTTGTTTTTTCCATTCTACTTTGTTTAGATTTGCTTTTTTGCTCTTCTTCAAACTTCTTGAACCAGGTATTTAGGTCATCAAGTTTTAATTTTGTTTTTTTAAATAAGTATTTAAATTTCTCTAAGTATTTGAATTCCCTCTCAGTAGTATAGTTGGTTGCGTCCAACGAATTTAAAACATATTTTCCTTTACTGTTCAATTTAAATATTTTCAAATTTCCATTCTTCTTTGACAAGTGATTCATTTGGAAGTGTTTTAAATTTCTTAATATACAAAAACAAAAAAATGTGGGTGGCGTCTGTGACTCATTGAGTAGGGTGCCTGCCCCATATACTGAAGGTGGCGGGTTCAAACCCGGCCTCGGCCAGGCGTTGTGGCGGGCACCTGTAGTCCCAGCTACTCCGGAGGCTGAGGCAAGAGAATCGCCTAAGCCCAGGAGTTGGAGGTTGCTGTGAGCTGTGTGATGCCACGGCACTCTACTGAGGGTGATAAAATGAGACTCTGTCTCTAAAAAAAAAAAAGCTACAAAAGATCAGTAAATTTGAAAAAACAGCAATAGGAACTTTTCAAAATCATGTGCAAAGAGGACAAAAAAACTAAAAAAAACATGTAATATCATTGACTTGTGGGACAATATCAAATGGTCTAACATATTTCTATTCTAACTCCTAGAAAGAAAGGACAAAAATAAGGCTAAAATAAAAATACAGTCACTGGTCACTTCATGGTACGCAATATGTTCTGAGAACTATGTCATTAGGCAACTTTGTCTTTGTGCAAACATCGTAGAGTGTACTTATCCAAACCCAGATGGTATCACCTAGACAAACGTGGGCTATCTGGTATGGCCCATTGCTCCTAGGCTACAAATCTGTACAGTAGGTCACTGTACTGGATACTGTAGGCAATTATAGAACCACGGTAAGTGCTTATATATCTAGACATAGAAAAGGTACAGGAAGGATACAGTGTAAAAGATGAAAAATTGTACATCTGTCTAGGGCACTGACCATGAATGGAGCTCGGAGGACTGGAAGTTGCTCTGGGTGAGTCAGCGGTGAGTGAATGTGAAGGCCTGGAACATTACTATATACTACCGCAGACTTTACAAACACTATGCACTTGGGCTACACTAAGGTTATAAAAAACATTGATATTTTTCTTCAGTAATAATAATACATTAACCTTAGCTTATTGTAACATACATATATATGTATACATATGTGTATATATATGTATATTTTTTTTTTCTTTTTGAGACAGAGTCTCAAGCTCTCACCCTGGGTAGTGTGCTGTGCTGTCACAGCTCATAGCAACCTCAAACTCTTGGCTTAAGCAATTCATTCGCCTCAGCCTCCCAAGTAGCTGGGGCTACAGGTGCCGGCCACAATACCTGGATATTTTCTTATTGTTGCAGTTGTCATTGTTGTTTTAGCTGGCCTGGGCCAGTGTATGTGGCCGGCGCCCTCCCTACCCACTGAACCATGGACACCGTCCTTTTTTTTTTTTAGGAGACAGACTTGGTCTGCTGCTCAGGCTAGAGTACAGTAGCATGATCATAGCTCACAGCAGACTCAAACTCCTGGGCTCAGGTCATCCTCTTGCCTCAGCCTCCCAAAGTGCTAGGATTCCATCTATAATGGTCATTACTTTGCCTCCAGCTCCTCGTTTATGGATCAGACAAGCTCAGCATTTACAACAACCATAAGAGAGTCCTTTCCATTATCTTGTTTTCTGAGCTGCTTTTAGGCCACTATACATTAAGCAGTAAGGTTTCAAGACTTGTCTCAACATACAGAAATGGTGTGACTTATGCTTACTGTGGATACCATGGGCACATGTCCAAAGACTCTATGGTCACAGGCAACTTCTTACTAACGGAAGAATAAAGATAACAATGGCTGACATTTATTACTAATTCTAGTCAAGCACTCTTCTAGGTGCTTTACATATTCTGACCTTAATCTTCACTAAAAACTCTTTGAGACGGGTATCAGCATCATTGCCATTTTAATAATGAATAAACTGAAGCACAGCGTATCCTTAAATGAAGTTTGGGGTCTTCCCAAAAGAATACCAGATGGTCTTCGGTAGAGTAGTTTTTATAACATGTAATCACAGTGCATTTTTTATAAAGCATTCTACAAAACAATTGAGTTGAGAGGACAGTTGAATGGGTCTACACATCACATGATTTTGAAAGCAATGCTTCTGCTGGGGTGTGTATACGGGGGGATCAGGTAGGGGAGAAGAATGAGTTTAATTGACTCAGTCTTCTTCACAGATACAGAACTGCAGAAAAAAATCTCCTATGGTCTGTATCTCATCTCGTTTCTGTCATTTTGCTATAGGATATCGGCTCAAGACATTACGTGTATACTATTTTGCCTTTGGAGTTTATGAATATACAGTTAGTTACTAATTTGGAGCTATTAATATGCTGACCCAATAAGAGCCCAACAATAAAGAAAATTCAGTTGCCACTGGGGGGTGGGGGTGGGGAAATAATGTAATGAAGAATAATTAAATACGTGTATTTGAAAAGTTAAAAAAAAAAAAAAAAAAGAAACAAAATTCAGTTGCCAATGCTGTGGGAAAGCTCAAGGCCAGTCATCAGGAATGCAGTATTTGATCTCTCCGGTTTAAGACTGATAACTGGTGAGCAATTGCCAAGGTTCCTTGAACTTTGTTGACAAAAAGCTTTAGATTACAGAAAAATATTTTGTTCTGTTTCAACGCCAATTGTTATTTATAAGAGTTTCTATATATTAGCTAACTGCAAAGCTTCAGATTTGGGGGATACTTTAAAGAATCCATTCCTATCGAAGTTTACCTTAAATTTTCCTGGGCATTGCAGCTTCCTGACTCTTTTTAAAATGCTTCCTTATGCAAATTAAAATCATGTAACATACCAGTTTCCCTATCAGATTATTTAAAGATCCAACATTGGACAACACATCGCATTGGTGAAGCTGTTGTGAGGAAGACACTCTGATATATCATCAGTTGGGGTGCAAAACAGTCTGACTTTCCAGTGAGGGAAATATGATAATATTCTTTTAAATACAAATTCATTTGCCCTTTAGCCTGGAAGGAATTCCCACTTTAGGGAATTTATGGGTGAACCTAAAGATCCACCACTATATTATATGAAATGTTGGCTGCCATTAATTTGCAGCATTTTCTGTAATAGCTACACATTAGCAACCTCCAGTATCCCCCCTAGGAAATTAATTCAATAAACAATGGTTCTACCCCCCAGTTAAATAAGATGAAGCTGAAAAAGACAGAGGGAAGGTAGCTCTTTTGTGCACTGATGTATGATAATTTCCAGGATATGTTATTAAGAGAAAAAAACAAAATGTCTAACAATAAATACAACCTATTATGTTTTGTCAAAGGAAGAGAACAAAGGAAGAATATTCATATTCATATTTATATGGCTTGAACTTTCACAAACACTGGGCAGATGAATAAGAAACAAATGTGGCAGAGAGCAAGACTTCTCAATGTCTGACTGATGATGGTGTTTTGACTTCTGGGCAATGGACATACATTACCTAGAAAACAAAACAAAAGAAAAAATAAATAAAAATTTAAAAAGAAAGACGATTACTCTCCTATTTTTGATGGATTTTTCTAAGCGTGTTGTACTTTTTGACAATCTTGCGTATGAACTCGAGGCATCCAACAAGGCAGGGACAAGGGAGAGAAATGCAACAGTCTCTTGTCAAAGAAAATGAGGAGTCAGCATGTGAGAGCTAGATCTTTCAGACCACAAAATGAGAAAATGACTTAATTTCCCAGCTAGAAGGTTCCAAATGATACCTTGTCATGTTTACAGATTAAGAAAACTGTACAGGGGGAAAGGACAGTTTCTTCAATAAATGGTGCTGTGAAAACTAGATATCCATGTGCTGAAGGATGAATTTAGTCCCTTATCTCTCACCATATACGAAAATCAAATGAAAATGTATTAAAGACTTGGCTCGGTGCCTGTGGCTTAGTGGGCTAAGGTGCCAGCCACGTACATCTGAGCTGGCGGGTTCGAATCCAGCCCGGACCCGCCAAACAACAATGACAGCTGCAACCAAAAAAATGGCCGGGCGTCGTGGCGGGCGCCTGTAGTCCCAGCTACTTGGTAGGCAGAGGCAGGAGACTCGCTTGAGCCCAGGAATTGGAGGATGCTGTGAGCTGTGATGCCACAGCACTCTATCCAGGGTGACAGCTTGAGGCTCTGTCTCAAAAAAAAAAAAAAGAAAATGTATTAAAGACTTAAATCTAAGACCTGAAATTATGAAACTACTAGAAGAAAACCTTGGGAAACTGTTTCAGGACATTGGTCTGGGTGAGGGCTTCTTGAGTAATACCCCAAAAGCACAGGCAGCCAAAGCAAAATTGGACAAATGGGATCATATCAAGCTATAAAGCTTCTGCACAGCAAAGCAAAGAAGCAACCAGGTGCAGAGACAACCCACAGAATGGGAGAAAATACTTGCAAACTCCCCATCTGACAAGGGATTAATAGCTAGACTACATAGGACCTCCACCTTTCAGTAGGAAAAAAAGTCAAATAATCCAGTTTAAAAATGGGCAAAGGCTCTGAACAGATTTTTTTTTTTTTTTTTTTTTTTTTTGAGACAGAGCCTCAAGCTGTCACCCTGGAGAGAGTGCCATGACATCACACCTCATAGCAACCTCCAATTCCTGGGCTCAAGTGAGTCTCCTGCCTCCACCTCCCACGTAGCTGGGACTACAGGCGCCCGCCACAACGCCCGGCCATTTTTTGGTTGCAGCTGTCATTGTTGTTTGGCAGGCCCAGGCTGGATTCGAACCTGCCAGCTCAGGTGTACGTGGCTGGCGCCTTAGCCTGTTGAGCCACAGGCGCTGAGCCATGAACAGATATTTTTCAAAAGATATACAAATGGTCAACAGGTATATGAAAAAAATGCTCAGGGCAGTGCCTGTGGCTCAGTGAGTAGGGCCCCGGCCCCATATGCCGGAGGTAGCGGGTTCAAACCCAGCCCTGGCCAAAAGAAAAAAATGTTCAATTTGGTCAGCAGAGAAATACAAATCAAAAGTACAATGAGATATCATCTCACCCCAGGCAATAACAAATGCTGGAAAGGATGTGGAGAAAGGGGGAGACTCATGCCCCTTTGGTGGGAATGTAAATTAGTGAAGCCTCCCCAGAGAGCAGTATGGTGATTCCTCAAAAGACTAAAAATAGAAGCACCATATGACCCAGTTGTTCCAATGCTGGTTCTATATCCAAAGGGTGGGAATTCAATACACAAAAACGTCCATGTCTATTGCAGCACTATTCCCAATAGCCAAGATTTGGAATCCACCTGAGTGTCGATCAGTGGACGAATGGATAGAGAAGAAGTGGTGTAGACACACAGTGGGATATGACATCGCCACGGAACAAATGGAATCCTGCCATTTGCAACCACATGGCTGGAACTGGAGCACATGACCTCAAGCGAAATAAGCCAAGCATGGAAAGACAAATCTCACGTGTTCACACTCACATGTGAGAGCTAAATATTGAAAACAATTGATCTTGTGGGGCGGCACCTGTGGCTCAAAGAAGTAAGGTGCCGGCCCCATATACCAGAGGTGGTGGGTTCAAACCTGGCCCCAGCCAAAAACTGCAAAAAAAAAAAAAAAAGAAAACAATTGATGTCATGGTGACAGGGAATAGACTGATGGTTATCAGAGACTGAGATGGGCAGTGGGGTAGTGGGAGGGAAGAATAAAGTGAGGATAATTAATGAGTGCAAAAATATAGTTAGATAGAATGAACAATATTGGATAGCACAACAAAATGACTATAATCGACAATAAGTTATTGTATACTTTAAAATAAATAAAAGGGTAGAATTTAAATGTTCCCAATACAAAGAAATGGTAAATGCCTGAGATGAAGGACACCCCAATAACCCTGATTTAATTAATTCACATTGTGTATCTGTATCAAAACATCACCTGTACCCTATAAAGATACACAACTCTTATGTGCCCTAATAATTAAACACTTTTTTAGCAGAGCATGGTGGTATACACCTGTAGTCCCAGCCACTCAGAAGGCTGAGGCAGGAAAATCACTGAGCCCAGGAATTCAACGTTGCAGAGATCTATGGTGAGACCAGTGCACTCATACCTAGGCAACAGAGGAAAACTCTGTCTTTAAAAATTTAAAGAAAATAAAACTTTTTGGGCAGTGCCTGTGGCTCAGTGGGTAGGGCACCAGACCCGTATACCAAGGATGGTGGGTTCAAACCCGGCCCTGGCCAAAAACCACAACAAAAAAATAGCCGGGCATTGTGGCAGGCGCCTGTAGTCCCAGCTACTCGGGAGGCGGAGGCAAGAGAATCGCTTAAGCCCAGGAGTTGGAGGTTGCTGTGAGCTGTGTGACCCCATGGCACTCTACGGAGGGTGATAAAGTGAGACTCTATCTCTACAAAAAACAAAAAAAAGAAAGAAAGAAAATATAACGTTTTAAAACATAAAAACAGGCTAGGTACAATGGCTCATGCCTATAATCCTAGCTCTCTGGGAGGTCAAGGCTTGAGCTCAGGAGTTCAAGACCACCGTACTAAAAAAAACTTAAAAACTAGCAGGATGTCAGTGGTGGGCACCTGTAGTCCCAGCTACTAAGGAGGCTGGGGCAAGAGAGTCACTTGAGCCTGAGAATTTGAGGTTGCTGTGAGCTATGATGTCATAGCACTCTATCCAAGGGCGACTCTGTCTCAAAACAAAACAAACAAGCAAAAAAAACCATAAAAATATTTTAAAAAGGAAAACTTAGGCCCAAAATGTTAAGCAGTTTGCTATAGTCACTCATTTTTTTTGTGCTCCCACCCCTTCTAGTTGCACATTGGATCAGATAATCTTGCCTTTTTAATGCCTCCATTTTGCCAACACCATTCAGGTCCTTTGTGCTTCTTCTCAAATGACTATTAAGAAAGAGCAATTTGGTGTCATCTTCTGTCTACGCACCAAGCTCCTTTGTCTTGTCCATATATTGCTGATCCCTTATATATGTGTTGAGGTATTTATAAACCCCTCTTCATGCAGTGCCGAGAACAAAGTGAGGGTGGCGATGGCCCATACTATAGTGTGTAACTTGCTTACCTGGTGAAGTGGAATTAAAAAGGAATTACATAAGACGTGACTTTTCTGTGTTCAGGCAATTCTGGCCCAGATGCTCTGAAATAAGAGGGGATCCTTTTGTTTGGCAGGGAATGCTATGCTTCACTTCTCCAACTGAAACGCAGACAGTTGTATAGGAGGTGATAACACCTCCAGGCCACAGGATCAAATAAAGATCAGCATTACTGTAAAATGTGTACCGTGAAGGCATACGCAGGAGCGTGGGACTAGGATATATAGAACCATTTTGACCTTATAGTATTCTGACCAGAAATAGCCAGAGGTGTAATGTATATTACCCTAGAAGATTAACTAGAAAGGAAACTGACTAGACAACTAAGTAAGTCATCACTTCTGGCAGATTTTAAAGCTCCAAGCAAATTATAACTGGCAGAGGACCAGAGAAAGTTATCTATTATAGCTAAGAAGCAATGTCCTGGATCCAAGTGGCTCGTGAAGATCTATCTAGAAAGGGAATGAAAGTAATAATAATGTAGATGGGACTCTGGCTGTATTACATTGAGGGCCCAGGACGTTAAACACAAGGAGAAAACTCTGAGGTTGTGAAGTCTGATCTTAATCAGAAAATAGTCACTTTCAACACTAATTTGTGCCCTTTCACATACTTTGGCAGAATCTACAAGGTATATACTTACAGCCAGGGAGCGCCAGAGTCCTACAAGGAGTAGGTAATCTGGAGCTTAAAACACAGAGGAGGGCAGCGCCTGTGGCTCAGTCAGAAAGGCGCTGGCCCCATATACTGAGGGTGGCGGGTTCAAACCCAGCCCCTGCCGAACTACAACAAAAAAAATAGCCTGCGTTGTGGCGGGCGCCTGTGGTCCCAGCTACTCGGGAAGCTGAAGCAAGAGAATCGCCTAAGCCCAGGAGTTGGAGGTTGCTGTGAGCTGTGTGATGCCACAGCACTCTATGGAGGACGATAAAGTCAGACTCTGTCTCTACAAAAAAAAAAAAAGAACACAGAGGAAGCTAGAAGGTAGTAGCTGGGGAGTGGGCCAGAAAGGCCTCTTTCTCAAGAGCCTAAAGTTGGAGCAGCAAATTGCCCAGAAAGGGTATAAGGAAAGCCTTTCATAGCTGCTCAAGAGACCAACACTTACAGCATCATCCACTGTTCATTGTCTACTGGACCATTTCCATCAATCTGCAAATGTGGTAATATTCCCCCTTTTAAGGTGACATCTTCCTGGGTTTCATTCCTGGCTATTATAGAGTAAATAGTTGAAGACTACTCTGCCCACACCACACAACTGGACAAAATATATGATGCAACTATTTTTAGGTTTAAACTACAGGCAGAGTAAGTTGATGATTCCTGAGAAAATGAAACTCCAGCTAAGCTGCAGAACTACTTTAAGAAAAAATAGAAAACATATGTTGATGTTGTCAGGGTTTAAAATACAATACCCCCAAATACACCACCTTGGCAACTGAGAAGGATGAGGAATCAAGGTCACTTTGACTTTCTCCTCCATTTCTGTGAAGCATGTTCATAAAGGAATTCTTTGAGCTACTTCAATGAAGAGTAGGTCAAGTATTCTCACCCCGAGTACGGGGGAGGTGAGTGAGGGGAAGGGATGCTACACAGAGAAGCCAAGAAGAATCTGAGGAGACACCCCTTGCTGAGTCCTCCCAGTTTACCATTAGATTATACTTTGTTAGTCTAATCATGTTTCTTGACAACGAACCACGTCTTTCATCAGACTTAACATAAAAATAAACAGTTTTAGGCCAAGCACTGTGGCTCATGCCTGTAATCCCAGCACTCTGGGAGGCTGAGGCAGGTGGATCGTCTGACCTAATGGGTTCGAGACCAGTCTCAGTCAGAGCAAGACCCCATCTCTAAAAATAGCTGGACATTGGCAGCACTCATAGCTCAGTAGGTAGGGCACCAGCCACATACACGAAGGCTGTCAGGTTTGACCCCATCCTGGGCTAGCTGAAAACAACAATGACAACTACGACAAAAAAAAAAAAAAAAAAAAAAAAACTAGCCAGGCGTCATGGTGGGTACTTGTGGTCCCAGCTGGACTTGGGAGGCTGAGGCAAGTGAATCACTTGAGCCCAAGAGTTTTAGGTTGCTGTGAGCTATACTGCCATGGCACTCTACCCATGGTGACAGCTTAAGACGCTGTCGCAAAAAAAAAAGAAAAAAAATAGTGGGGCATTGTGTCAGGCACCTGTAGTTCCAAATACTTGGGAGGCTGAGGCAAGAGAATCACTTAAGCCCAAGAGTTTGAGGTTGTTGTGAGCTGTGAGGTCACAGCACTCTATCCAGGGTGACAGAATGAGACTCCGTTTCAAAAAAAAAAAAATGCACAGTTTTCTAAGGGTCTTTGAGTCTTTGTTTCTGAAGGTTCCCATGTATTAGGTCTGGGTTTTAATTTCATTCTCTGATTAAAGAAAAACGTATCTTTGGAGTGATGGTTAATTCTAGGAGGATATTTTCTAGGGGCAGAAAATATACAAGATGAGCCTGGAGCATCTTGTAGTGCCAGAAAGTAAGGTCGTGCTCAGAAATGCACATGCGCACTCACAAACACACAAACGTACACACACAAACACACTCACGTGCAAGGATTACAGTGTGGGAAAGGGACGTGGGAGCCAACCAAGGGAGCTCCCGTTATCTAACCGAAAGAAGCCAGACAGAAAAGATGGCATAATGTATGATTTGATCATATTAAGTCTAGAACTAGAAAACACTAAATCTGATCAGCGGGGGTATAGGCGCAAGAGGACTGACAGTAAGACCCGTGGGGAACTTGCTGCGTAGAAATATTCTATATGACGACTACAGTAGTGGTTACTAGGGTGCACATGTTATGTTGCTCAAACTCACAGAAGAGTACCCTTAAAATATTAATGCACTGTTGCATGAAAATTATGCCTCAATGAAGTTGATTTTAGAAATACATTTTCTTGATGCCACATTGCCCTCTGGCCTTTGTTCCATTTCTCTGTCTTTACAGAAAAACTGCTCAAAAGACCTATGTACAGTCTGTCTTCTATTTCTCTCCTCCTATTTTCTCTTTATGCTCTGGCATCTTTCACTCAGTATCATGTTTTTTTTTATTTGCTCCTGTTGTGTTTTCACTGATCCGTTTTCATTTCTGACTTGCATTCTGCCTTATGGACATGCGTAATTTGTTATGTATTCACCTATTGATGGGACAGCTGAGTTGTTTCCAGTTTGGACTAGTATTTTTTAAAGAGTTTCGTACACTCTGTCTTTCTGTTTCTTTTCTCCCATCTTCTCTTTAACCCGTTAGATTTCATTTCATCACTCCATGAAGTTGCCTGAGTTGACGTCATTAATGGTTTCCACCTAGCTGAATGTCAAGGTCCATTTTCAGTCCTTGTCTTACATGATCCATGACCAGCATTTGTCATGTCATTATGGCACCAGATGTACTTCTTTTCGTTGTCTTAGAGGACACTCTTCTTGGTTCTGTTCCTGTCTTGGGAACTGATCATTCTCAATCTCCTATGGTGGTTTATCGGTCGTGTCCTCAGCTCTGAATGTGGGAGTTCCCCAGAGATCAATCTGCAAACTTTTATTTTCCCCAGATGTGTGAGGTGATCTCATGCAGGCTCCCTCCTGGCTTGAAAATAGTATCTACGTATCTATATGTTGCTGAAGCACAAATTTGTATCTCCAGCTTAGGCCCCTACCCTAAATTCCAAATTGGATTTCCAGCTACCAACTTAACGTCTCTACTTCGATATCTAACAAGCACCTCAAATTAGCATGTGCAAAATGGAATCACTGATCTCTGCATCATTGCCCACAAAATAAAACTATCCTTTCTCACAGTCGTCAGTTCAACTAATCACAACACCATCCTCTTGCTTTCTTAGGCCAGAAACTTTGCAGTCACCTTCCAGGCCTCTCTTTATCTTTCATCCCACAACTAATGGATCAGCAAATTCAGTCAGTTTTATCCTTAGGTTTATTAAAATCAGATCCCTCTTGTGCTCTTTCTGCTACCACCCTGGTCCAAGCCACCGTAACTTCTCAGCTGGATTGTTGCAGCAGCCTCCTGTTTTCTCTCTCTGCTTCTGCAGACTTCTCTAGTTTTCTCCCCACACAAAGGCCAGAACAATCTCACAGTCAATGTAAGTCAGATCATGTCACTCTTTGACTCAAACTACTCAAATGGCTTCCCACCTCCTGCAGTGCGGTGGTAAATCCTTACAGTGCCCGCCCCCACCCAGGCCCCAGGTAATCTGTAGCTTCCTGCCCCCTCTTCCCCCCACTTATTTTCTGCCCTTCAACTGTTGCTTTCCAGCTGCACACTTCTTTTACATGAGGGCCTTTTCATCTGGTACTACTTTTGCCTACAATTCTTCCCCCTTCCCCCAGATAGCCACACACCTCACTCCCTCACTTTCTTTAGGCATCTTTTCAAATGTTACCTTATTAGTGAACCTTTTTCAAGCCGTCACAGAGCAACGCTCAGCCCCCACTTCTACCTCCCTTTCCTTGCTGTACTCTTCCCCATGGCACTTACCAGCCATCTCCCATGCCATATAATTGCTTCATTATTTATTTATTACCCTCCTAGCAACCCTTTCCCCACCTCCCAGATTATATCCTTCAGAAGAGTACAACTTTTATATACTCCTGATGCCTAAAAAAGTGTTTTGCTTATAGTAAACATTCAATAAATATTAGTTTAAAAAAATTGTGAACTGAAGAAACTCATCCTGAGACTTGAGAGTATTATAGAAACAGCCGCAAATGCACTGCTACAAATGTATAGATAACTTGGTAGACCAGATTTCCCTGAAATAAGGAGGGTGAAGGGACTGGAAATATGACCAAGTCCCAGGTCAGTCCCTGTGACTCTAATAGAGGTAAAAATTATCTATGGAAGGTCCTTCAGAAAGACAACTTCTGCAGATTGAAAACAGCAATTGAGGATCAGTGACATGAATGGAAGGCTATAGCTTCTAAAAGTGTTTGTGTTCAAGAATAGAATAGTGAGCTTGAAAGAGGCAAAATTAAATAAGATTCGTATGTTGAAAGCCTAACCCCCAAAGTGATAATGGTATTAGGAACTGGGGATTTGGGAAGTAATTGGGTCATGAGGGTGATGAAGCTACTCGGGAGGTTGAGGCGAGAGAATCCCCTCAGAAGCCCAGGAGTTGGAGGTTACTGTGAGCTGTGTGACACCACGGCACTCTACTGAGGGCGACAAAGTGAGAATCACCCTCATGACCCAATTACTTCCATGAATGGAATTAGTGCCCTTATAACAGAGATCCAGGGAAGCTCCTTTGCCCCTTCCACCACGTGAGAGCAGAGTGAGAGACACAGTCAGAAAGAAAGCAGGCCTTCCCCACATGAATAGGCCAGAACCCTATCTCAGACTTCCCAGACTTCAGAACTGTGAGAGAGAAATTTCTGTTGTTTATTAGCTACCCAGTTTATGGTATTTTGTTAAGTAGAACAAACAGAATAAGACAATTATTTTAAGGAATTATATTAATTTTAATAGCTAAATAAAGCACAGCCTAAAGCTTCCTTCTTAGATATTTATTTATTTAGAGAATCTCATTATGTCATCCTGGGTAGAGTACTATGGCATCACAGCTAACAGCAGCCTCAAACTCTTGGGCTTAAGCAATTCTCTTGTCTCAGTCTCCCAAGTAGCTGGGAGTACAGGCACCAGCCACAAGGCCTGGCTATTGTTGTTTTTTTTTTTTTTTTTTTTTTTTTTTTTAGTTGTCATTGTTGTTTTTGCTGGCCTGGGCCAGGTTCAAACGCACCCAGCAGCCCTGGTGCATGGGGCCGGCACCCTACTTACTGAGCTACAGGCGCCACCACCTTCTTAACTATGTAAAATTCAGCCTAAAGGTTTCTCCATATCTATCGAGCTGTAACCTAATTGAACCTGTTAACAAACTGTTACCCCTTGTAACAGTTGAGTCTCAGCCAATCTCAACAACCAAGTTTCAGCCAATCACAAGTGGCTAACTGTTCAAACCATGTTCAAATGAGGCAAATGCCCAGCTGCAACAAATCCAGCTGTTTTTGTACCTTCTTCCATTTTTCTGAATGTCACTTTCTTTTGCTTTCCATAAGTGTTATCCAACCATATGACAGCCCCATATTGCCTACGACCCTGTTCTGATCTGGGGGCCGCCCAATTCACAACTTGTTCTTTGTTAGGCACGGAGGCTCACACCTGTAATTCTATCACTGAGGTAGGAGGATCACTTGAGCTCAGGAGCTCAAGAATATCTAGCAAGAGTGAGATCCCGTCTCTACTAAAAATAGAAAAACTAGCCAGGTGTTGTGGTGGGCACCTGGAGTCCCAGCGCCTCAGGAGGCTGAGGCAGGAGAATCTCCTGAACCCAAGAGTTTGAGGTTGCTGTGAGCTAAGGTGATACCACAGCACTTTAGCTGAGGCAACAGAGTGGACTCTGTCTCAAAAAAAAAAAATGTTTTGTGCTCAATTAAACTCTGTTTAATTTCTCTAAAGTTTTTTTTCACATTTTATTAAGCATCACAAAAAATGTTCTTCTTTTAATAAAGGGAAGATGAACAGCACCTGTGACTCAGTGGGTAGGGCGCTGGCCCCATATACCAAAGGTGGCGGCTTCAAACCCAGCCCCTGCCAAACTGCAACAAAAAAATAGCTGGGTATTTAGTAGAGCAGAACCACTACTCAATGAGGTTGCAGGCTATTGGTTCACTACACTCAATGGGTGCAGACAGGGGAGCTGGAGTTAACCACGGTTAGAGTTTTCCAAGAGCATATCAGGTACCACAACATGGACAAGAGAGTTTAGGGTCTATTCAAGGAGGTGATTATAATGATCAAACATTGCATCTAAGTTAGATAAGGAAGCCAATGAGGGTGGCAAGTCGCAGTCACAGTCTGAGCGGGTGTCTGTGGTCCCAGCTACTCGGGAGGTTGAGGCGAGAGAATCCCCTCAGAAGCCCAGGAGTTGGAGGTTACTGTGAGCTGTGTGACACCACGGCACTCTACTGAGGGCGACAAAGTGAGACTCTGTCTCTAAAAAAATAAAAATAATAAATAATAATAAAGGGAAGATGTAGTAGACTTTCACTTGACTTGAAAATTGCAAAGCCTTAAGAGAAGTGTTGGAAGTACTGGGCATTTAGGCCACTAGATGGGGCCAGAGCAGAAAGGAAACAGACTTGTGCCCCGCAAACTTGCTCAGAGCGGGATTCAGCCTAGGAGTCCACTGTGGATTCCAGACCCTCAGAGTCCAGTGGGCAGCCTACCAGAGTTCTGCTCCTTCGGTTGGAGTGAAGGGAGAGGAAGAAACCTGAAAGGAACTAATAAAGTAACCAGCCAGGCAAAGAAATGTCCAACAGAAAGCACAACAAATCTGATTTTAATCTGAATGCCAAGAGCCTGTTTTTGCAAATATACAAAACTTTATGATACTTCTAGATTAGAAATAAAAGACTAACAATTATATTAAAATTAAAGCCATAAGGCTGTGGTTTTATTATGAACAAGTATGTATTTGAGGGAGAAGAAGAGGAGAAATATTTAAAAGGTTTGTCATTTCCTAAATACCTGTGACTGGTTAATTACACATGCAGTAATTAACAATATAACAAGTAATTATAATACAATTCAATGATTTGTTTTAGGATCACAATGAGTAGAATGCTAAAAAAAAAGTTCCTGAGTTGAATTACAGTTCATAGATGGACTTATGTTCTACTGCTTTTAAAATGCCCTCCCATAAATCATCATCAGAACAAATCTCAGAAACAGAAACTGAGGATTTGCCCAAGGTTAATGGGGCAACTAGTAAAAAATGACTTTGTCAAATGCACTCCCAGCCCTTTGTTGTAAGCCCCTGTTAGCTACCAAGAGTCACTTGCCTTTTTTAATTTTCTAAACAGGTCATGTGGGTTTGACTGAATAAGAACATCTTTCCAGAGAAAGAAGAGTTGTGCTTTGAAGAGTACAATGGTCATGACATGGCCGGTGGAGATAGTGCAGCAGGAAGGGAAACTGGGGCTCAGCAAGCTCGGGGATCATGGGGCTGCCCCCTTCTTATCTACCTGTTAGAAGGGAGGGGAGCAGAAATCATGATACTTTAACCCCACTCTTCATCATCCTGGAGCGAGGGGAGGGACCAGCGGAATCCTTTAAGATTATTAGGTAAGGCAAGGACTTCAGTGAATTCGAAGTGAGACCAGCTGCCTTAGTCTATTCACACTTCTGTAACAAAGTACCTTAGACTGAGCAATTGTTTTATAAACAATACAAATTCATTGCTCACATTTGTGGAGGTTGGGAAGCCCAAGATCAAGGTGCTGGCATACGCAACATTTGGTGAAAACTCATTCCTCATAAATGGCAGCTCCTGCTGTGTCCTCACACGGGGGAAGGGGACACAAACATGCTCCCTTTAATCTCTTTGTAAAGGCACTGATCCTGTTTATGAAGGTGGAACTCACGTAACATAATCACTTCCCCCAAAGTCCCATGTCTTAATACTAACATTGGGGATCGAATTTCAATCTATGTATGATTTCAGGGGAGCACACCAACATCAGACAATACCACTACTCAATGAAGTTGCAGGCTATTGGTTCACTACACTCAATGGGTAGCTGGAGCTGTAGACAGGGGAGCTGGAGTTAACCACGGTTAGAGTTTTCCAAGAGCATATCAAGTACCACAACATGGACAAGAGAGTTTAGGGTCTATTCAAGGAGGTGATTATAATGATCAAACATTGCATCTAAGTTAGATAAGGAAGCCAATGAGGGTGGCAAGTCGCAGTCACAGTCTGAGCCTATTCTAGGTGGCCGGGGCCACAGAAGGACATAGGCCTTAAGAAGTCAAGGAGGAACCTTGCACTGCTGGCCTCTGACAGCAAATAGAACCCAATCTCTCGCTAAGTGAATGACCCAGTTTCTTCACCTTAAACAGTCCCTGGCATGGCTGGCTCTTTCTCAGTCTTCAGGCTGTGGTGAAACCTCCCTTGACTTCCCCAGCTAACATAGTTCCTCACTGCTATTCCTGGTCACCCCCTCTGTTTATTTCCTTCACGGCTTCTCACCATCTCTAATTATTTTATTCATTTGTCTACATGCTTGTTGTATGTTTTTTTCCACCAGAATTCAAGCTCCATAAGAACAGAAATCTTACCTGTCGTGTTGACCACGGTATCCACAGCAGCTGGCAGAGAGCCCAGCATACAGTAAATATTCAATAAATACTCATTGGATTGATGTTGCTGTTCAGGTTGTTTGGAGTGCAAGCACTATGCATTTTCTCATTTACTTCTCATATGTTAAACATTTACTAGGAAAAAGCTACATTTTAAGTAGGCTATATAATTTTTCCAAGGTCACATAACAAAGTAAAGATTTGAAAGCAGGTCTTTCTGATTCTGAAATCCCTCCTCCCATCTGAGCAACTGTATAAAAAATTAAACATTCTGTAAACTGGGCAACAGTGCATTCTGCCACAATTTTCACAAGAAAGCGTGGAAAAAAAGGCGGAGATGCAGGAAAAGTGGCTGTGGACTTAACTTTTGTTATTGCTGTGATATTTGTTAACATACTACAAATTCCATGTAGTTGAGAATTAAATGTGCTTTTGATATGGGGTTCAAATTTTAAAGCAGGAAAAGGTGGAAGATTTTTTGTTTAAGTCACTACTTCTCTTCATACTTTCTTCTTCTCTTACTTGGTCCATAACTTCCTTTAAATTCACCATCTCCTTTCTTCTATCTCTGGCACATTCCATACAAAAACAGAGAATTAGAGCCAAGTTATTGCACCATAACAAGAAGAGAAAACTGGTGTTGGGCAAGTACAAAAGAGTCAAACTTCAAAGACGGACACTAGCAGGTATGAGAACTATCAAAACAGAATATACAAAATCTAGATCACCCATAGAGAAAAATGTAGGATATCAGAGAAGTGTGTACACACGATTGGGAGACGGGGAATTCAGGGGAAGAACAAAACCAAATACAGTGACCACATATAAAAGAAATGGAGTGTTGTCAAATCAAGAAGCAGCTTATTGCATTAGTATTCAGGATAAAATAATGATTCAGATTCCATCATTGTTCTAATAATATGAATGTCACCATTATGACAAAAACTAACAAGAGAATAGAAATAGGAGACCCAGCTTGAAATCCCAAGCTTTCAGAAATAATATTCTTGTATTTGCATCTCTTAGCCCTGCCACGGAAAGTGACTCACACATAGCAGGTTCAGAAAGGAACTAAATTACAGTGCTTTAAACCAGAACAATTATCCTGGCGGACTCTAAATTGTCCTTACATGAGTGAAAAGAAGGCTGAGGGCTGAGATAGAAAATCTTTATGCACAGCCTCCTGTGAAGGCAACTGAATATTTGCCTCAGGATGTGCCAGAATCAGGATGAAAATGTGAATATTTTTTTTCTGGTTCATCTTGAGGACCAGACGGGCCTGTGGTCTCTGGGAGGGTGATCAGGGATCTAGCTTCTCTTCCCACCACCCACTGCATGAATTACAGAGACAGGCTTGTAGGCAAGGCTAGGAAGGGCCAGAAAGAATATAAGGATATCATTCCCTAACCCACACAGTTTGCCCACTCTTTCTTGTATGCAGGCATAAAGCTAAGTGCCTATGATATTCCAGGCTGCTGCCGGGTGCTGGGATGTTCTCCTAAAATGAAGGGTGATATTGGAGAGAAGGGGCTCTCCATTCTCCTTGCATAAGTGTGGGTACATCTATCACTCATAATTTCCAGATGCTACAATGAGCAAAGTCAGTTTCTCCAAAATTGTATCTATTTTTATTACTCTCTTTAAAAAGTATTTTTGTACATGTTACAAGAAAATAAATGTGCTTTTTCCCCCTCTTTTTAAGAGCTAGTCACCTTTATTTCATCCCTCTGAGGAAAAGACAAAATATATCATAATTGGCGTTTGGATTACAAGGAAGCTTCATTCTCAAATAGATTTCAGCAGGATCAAAGATTTAAATACATAACAGAAATTCTAAATGTACTAGACGCCCAGTAAATGTGGTAGACTGACCATGTGCTTTTTATCTTCCCTCCCTATAGTACACTAAATAATGGTTCCCAAAGATATGTCTGCACCCTAATCCCCAGAATCTATGAATGTTACTTCCTGATGCAGACTTTGCAGCTCCGATTAAGGATCTTGAGATGGGGATTATCCTGGAATCTGTGGGTGGGTCTTAAATGCGATCACAAGTGTCCTTATTGGAGAGATGAAGAGGAAGATGTGACAAGGACAGGAGCGGAGGAGGCAATGTGATTACAGAAGCAGACACTGGAGTGATATTGCTACAGGTCAAGGCATGCCAGTGGCCACCATCCACTGGATGATAAGGTAAGGATCCTCCCCTAGTCCCTCAGGAGGCCAAGGCAAGGGGATCCTTTGAGCCTAAGAGTTAGAGATTGCTGTGAGCTCCAGTGCTATGGCTCTCTACCCAGAGGGACAGAGTGAGACTCTGTCTCAAAAGAAAAAAACAAAAACAGCAAGTAAATAAATAAATAATATTAATTATATAGAAAGCAGGCCATTGCAATCAATATTATTTGCAGAATTATGTTTTTATGTTTCTCATATGCAACTCTTACTGCATACGGAAGAGAGTTGGTTATCTCAAGGAAGAGTCCTCTCAAGATTTTATGAATTAAAAGAAGAAGTACAACCTTTTTAAAAATGTAACCCTCTATGGCTCAACGGACTGAGGCGCCAGCCACGTACACCTGAGCTGGCGGGTTCGAATCCAGCCCGGGCCCACAAACAACAATAACGGCGGCAACCAAAAAATGACCGGGCGTTGTGGCGGGCGCCTATGGTCCCAGCTACTTGGGAGGCAGAGGCAGGAGACTTGCTTGAGCCCAGGAATTGGAGGTTGCTGTGAGCTGTGATGCCACAGCACCCTATCCAGGGTGACAGCTTAAGGCTCTGTCTCAAAAAAAAAAAAATGTAACCCTCTAGATTAGGCGATATACTTTGTGACGAGGTCTAGTGTAATAAAGGTGCATTTCTTGCAGATTTAGTGTTTGAATACTCATAAGAGTATGCAGGGAAATCATGAAAATATTCTCACATGTACAGGTAAAATTAATGCTTTCTGAGAAATATTACTGCTCCAGAAGGAAAGGATTAAAAGAGAAAAAGCAGTAGAAATGTTTGAACTAGTGAAAAGTTATAAACTGGATAAAAAATCTTATTGAACAAATCTTACAAACTTTAGATTTATCATATACAATTTTTGAAAAATACTTTCCTGCACCTACACTTGATGTAAGTCTCCAGATTTCGTGAGACATCCCTTTGTTTTAAGTGCTGGTACAACAGCAAATTAAATATTACAGAAGAGGAAGAGTTAACAGAAAAAATAACAGAGAATTGTAGTTAAAATATTCAACAACAGATATTACAATCTTTTGGTTCTCTCCTTATATCTCTCAAGAGTTAATTTCCAAATATTTGGGAAAAAACAGAAATATTTCTTCCATTGTCAATGTCATATTTGTATGAAGCAAGCTTTTCTGCAATGAATAATATTAAAGCAAAATCGATCACTACTAGAATCCTTGGAAGAAGTTTCAAGAGTATTCCTGTCCAAAATTTAACCTTGCAATGAAGATATTCTACAAAAAAGTCAAGCTCAGATATCTCATTAAATGTTAAATTATACTAAACAGAAAAATAAATAAATACAAATAGGATTTTAAAAGAATTTTAATTGTTATATTTTATTATAAAGTATAATTGTTTTTTTTATTTTTTTCATTGTGATAGTTCATTTTGTTTGTGTAAGTAAATTTTAAAAAGTACATCCTTTTTATTCACTCTTCTTTTCTTTTTTTGATCAATGTAATTTAAGTATGCCACACAAGTTTGACTAGAGGTCCAAGTGTGCCAGGAGATAAAATACTTTGAAGAACACTGCACTGGAGTAACACCCTCTAAATTCTAAGAGAAAATATCCCGTACTCACAACATCCATCATATCTCGCAAGCAACTGTCCCAAGGCTGTGGAAAAGTGAAAGGGAAATATCAAGGGAGAAAAATGGAACTGATAACTATGTACTGTGTTTGAGAATTTGGGAGAAAATTATTACTAAGAGTTTGCCAAATCTGTTGGATCCTTTGGGAAGAAAAAGATAGTGATTGCAGAAAAAAACAATTTGGCCAGTTGTGAGAGAGATTGGCAATTACCAATGGCAAACAAGCAGAAGGTTATACAGGAAAAAAGATATGATTACAATATGCTATTTGCTTCAGTGATGAATAATATTTGATTTTAACAAAAGAATAAACACTGACTTTTCTCTTAACTAAACATTTTTATATAACTATATTGGAAGGGGGTTGGGGAAGGTTAGAGTTGGATAAGAGATAAAAGCCTCAACTATTTCCTTCCTAAAATCATAGTCTATATGTATTTTGACACAAGCAAAGACTTATGTAAAGAAGGGCACTGCATTAATGAAAAAGAAATAGCAAAAATGGAGATAGCTATGTCTCTATTTTTGTGCCAGTGCCATGCTGTCTTGACCACTTTGGCTTTGTAGTACAGCCTAAAATCTGGTATGGTGATGCCCCCAGCTTTGTATTTATTACTAAGAACTGCCTTAGGAATACGGAGTTTTTTCTGGTTCCATATAAAACGCAGAACCATTTTTTCCAAATCTTGAAAGTACAATATTGGTATCCTAATAGGGATGGCATTAAATAGGTAGATTGCTTTGGGAAGTATAGACATTTTAACAATGTTGATTCTTCCCAGCCATGAGCATGGTATGTTCTTCCATTTGTTAAGATCCTCTGCTATTTCCTTTCTTAGGATTTCATAATTTTCTTTATAGAGGTCCTTCAACTCCTTTGTTAGGTATATACCTAGGTATTTCATTTTCTTTGAAACTATGGTGAAGGGAGTTGGGTCCTTAATTAGCCTCTCATCTTGGCTGTTATTGCCATATACAAAGGCTACTGACTTCTGGACGTTGATTAGACGAATGGCTAACAAACATATGAAAAAATGCTCATCATCCCTAATTATTAGAGAAATGCAAATCAAAACCACCCTGAGATACCATCTAACCCCTGTGAGAATGGCCCACATCACAAAATCTCAAAACTGCAGATGCTGGCGTGGATGTGGAGAGAAGGGAACACTTTTACACTGCTGGTGGGACTGCAAACTGATACAACCTTTTTGGAAGGAAGTATGGAGAACTCTCAAAGAA
>CAUYRH010012091.1:0-11043 GCA_963574655.1 Perodicticus potto | reverse complement strand
CATTTATTATTTTTTTAATAATTATAACTTATTTTTTTTTATTAATTTTGGTATTTTTTTTTTTTTTAATTTTTATATTTTTTTTTTTTTTTTTAAAACTTTTTTTTTATATTTAAAATTTAAATTTAAATTATTAAATATAAATAAAAATTATTATCAATCGGCCTTTAAAAAAAAAAAAAAAAAAAAAAAAGAACTGGCATGCCAGGATGCCATCACTTTTTCTGAAGAATGTCTCCATTTTACCAGTTTCTAAGTGGGTGCTATTATACTGAGAATATAGCAGGCTATAATATGCTTAGGTGAAGTGAAGCTTCCTGTTTGGACAAGTGGACCTTGTTCTTACTATGTACCTACTCAGACTTGAGGATTCTGTAGCTTAAAAGTTATTAAAGAAAAAGTTTTTTTTTAGAGTTTTCAGTTTATTTACTAAGATGGATATTTTTCTTTAGTGACAATTAAGTCTAGTGTAATGAATGAGTTGGGCACTGGGATTTGGCAGTGGTGGAACTACTGTTTCTCAAATTTGGTGCACAGCCCCATTTCAGAAGTATGTCAGTGTGAAGGTTCACTTTACCGCATTGGGAAACACTAGACATGTGTTTATTTAAAGATGACCAGTAGTAGTGACTTGCTTCAGAAAATTCTGATGACCTAGATATATATTTTTTCTTTTTCCTACCTGATTCTAAAAGAACTCTCCATCAAAAACTGAATGTATCTGATGGGACAAAAAATAGATAGTATGCCTAAAATATCCAAGGGGGTGCACAGAGGACTCAGGCATGGGAGTGCTAGGATTTAATTTTGTGCTTCTAATCTCAACAGAACTTTTAACAGTCTGTTATGTTACTGATCCCTTTTCATTTACTTTTTTCCTTTCTCTCTGGAAAGTCAGGATGGGGGTGGGAGGGAGAAGGGACATCTTCCCTCCCACCAGCCATATCCCACTTTCTGGTCTAGTGTTCCCATCCCTGCAAGACCCATGCGCACAGTTTGAGTAACATATTTGAATATGGGCCAGTAATTTGAACCAGCTAAGTTCTGCAAATAGCATGTCATAGGATTTGGTATCTTTTTTTTTTTTTTGTATTGCATTACAGTTATACCAGATATCTTTTTTTTTTTTTTTTTTTTTTTTATTAAATCATAGCTGTCTACATTAATGCAATCAGGAGGTGCAATGTGCTGGTTTTATATACAATTTGAAATGTTTTCATCAAACTGGTTAACATAGCCTTCACAGCATTTTCTTAGTTATTGTGTTAAGACATTTATATTTTATACCTAGTAAATTTTGCATGTACCCTTGTAAGGTACACCATAGATTTGGTCCCATCAATTACTCTCCCTCCACCCATTCTTCCCCCTACCCTCCCCCCATTCCCTTTCCCCTTCTTCTTGGGCTATAATTGAGGTATGGCTTTCATAAGAAAGCTATAAATTGGTTTCATAGTAAGACTGAGTACATTGGATACTTTTTCTTCCATTTTGGAGATACTTTGCTAAGAAGAATATGTTCCAGCTCCATCCATGTAAACATGTAAGAGGTAAAGTCTCCACCTTTCTTTAAGGCTGCATAATATTCCATGGTGTACATATAATACAATTTATTGATCCATTCATGGGTCCATGGGCACTTGGACTTCTTCTATGACTTAGCAATTATGAATTGGGCTACAATAAACATTCTGGTACAAATATCTTTGTTATAATGTGATTTTTGGTCTTATGGATATATACCTAGTAGAGGAATTGTAGGATTGAATGGCAGGTCTATTTTTAGATCTCTAAGTGTTCTCCAAACAAGTTTCCAAAAGGAACGTATTATTTGGCATTCCCAGAAGCAACGTAGAAGTGTTCCTTTTCTCCACATCCAGGCCAACATCTCTGGTTTTGGCATTTTGTGATGTGGGCTAATCTTACTGGAGTTAGATAATATCTCAAAGTAGTTTTGATTTGTATTTCTCTGATGATTAAGGATGAGGAGTATTTTTTTTCATGTGTCTGTAGGCCGTGCGACTGTCTTCTTCAGAGAAGTTTCTCTTCAAGTCCCTTGCCTTGGGCCAGTTTCTCCTCAGCACAGGAAGAGCCAGACTGTCTTGTTTTGGTTTCTCCCTTCAAATTCACTTTTTTCCTTATCTTTCTGCCCATTGCTAATATCTCCTCTTTATCTGAGGAGTCCATGAGGTCTTACATAACCTAGCTCATGGGATATAATTTTAAATAAGCTTCATATTAATCATAAACTAGTTTCATATTGCAGGCATTATGATAAATTTCACTGGAACCTTGGTAATGGAAGGGCTGAAACACATCAATGGTGCCAGTTTTCTTTAAGCATAAATTAATAGAATTACTTCATAATATTATTGAAAGTTATTAAGTGAATAAAACAAAAAAACAACATGAAATCAGAACATTATTCATTAGCATATTTCAATATGGCCTGAAGGCTGTGAATACATTTTTTAAAAAGCAAAAATTAAACCACAACACATAGGCAGCAATCTTCTTGGGGGAAGAAGAAAGCATGCATTTTTGCCATGGGGCATAATACATTTACATCAAAATAGCACAATATCCGTGTCTTTTATAACCTAGAGGAATTGAACACTGGTGTGCTGTCACTTTTTAGTAATGAATGCAGAAAGTTCACCTTGAGAGTGAATGGTAGCTAGAGTTCAGTACATTAACTGAAAGAAAGGACAAAACACATAAATAGACAGCAGAATGTTTTCAGAGGAGCAATAGAATATTCACAGAAAAGCAATTTCTATGAAGCTTCATGAAGTATGTAGAAAAAGTGAAAGGAAAACTAATGAGTTAAGAGAAAAATAGCAACAAAAATTAGCTTGTTAAACTTATCAATAAATGCATATCTATATATAACATCCGTAGATCTGGTTCTTCAAAGCACTTATATGCATATATTACCACCTCTACTAAATTGTAAACTACATGAAAACAGAATCTGCAACATGTTAATTTTAAATATACCACTAACTCCTCTTATAATGTCAAACCTGGGGTTAGGATCTCAGAAAGGTATTTGCAAGCTAAGAGGACAACACATCAGCCTGTAGTTAGAGTCTGGCTGGACACCCAGATCCCACAAGTACAAAGTGTCTGGGAATTTCTCCTGAACTAAGTCAGCATTGGCTGTTTGTTTGTTTGTTTTTTCTGATTTTACTTTGTAATATAACTTTATAATTTGTGAAACATTTGAAGACACATTTGTAAAAATAATAATTGTTTTTATTTCAAAATATGGAGGTACAAATGGTTATGGTTATCAACTTCGTTATGCTTGAGTCAGGGTTGTAAGCGTGCCCATCACCCAGTGTTCATTATTTCCACAAGGTAGGCATTGCCCCTCTCCTCTTCCCTCGTCTCCTTTGCTTCATTTCCTTTAAGTTGTACTTCCCTCTGCGTGCCTGTGTGCTCATCAGTTAGCTCCGATTTAATAGTGAGTACTTGTGGTGTTTGTTTTTATATTCTAAATATACTTTACTTAGGGTAATGGTCTCCACTTCCATTCATGTCGTTGCAAAAGGCCTTAGTGCATCCTTTCCCATGACAGGGCAGTATTCCATGGCATACACAGCCACAGTTTGTTAATCTATTCATAAATTGATGGATACTAAGGTTGATTCTAGAATTTTGCAATTGTGATTTGTGCTGCAGTAAACACTCAAGTACAGGTGGTTCTTTAATAAAATGACTTCTTTTCTTTTGGGAAAATACCTAGTAATGGGATTGCTCAATCAAATAGTAGGTCTACTCTTAGTTCTTGAGAAATCTCCATACTTTTTTCTTTAAAGATTATACTAATTGTAAGTTGAATTTTTTTTTCTTTTGTTGAAATTTTTGGCCCGGGCTGGGTTTGAACCCACCATTTCTGGTGTATGGAACTAGTGCCCTACTCCTTGAGCAACAGATTCCACCCTGTACTTGTTCTTTACTCTCTGTATCCACGTAAACATCTACAGGTTTTTTGAGTTTTTAGTAAAAGTCATTCTAACTAGGATACGGTTATACTTCCTTATGGTTTTAATTTGCATTTCCCGGATGATTAGTGACATGGAACATTTTTTAATATGGCTGTTAGCCATTTGTCTACCTTCTTTTGAAAAGTTCCTGTTCATGTCTTTTGCTCACTTTTTAACTGAGTTGATGTTTTGTTCTTATTGATTTGCTTGAGTTTTTGTAGATTCTGATTATTACCCCTTCATCAGATTTACAATTTGTGAATAATTTAACCCAGTCTGTTTGCTTTATTGATTGTTTCCATAGCCGTGCAAAAGACTTGTTAATTTAATCAAGTCCCATTTATTTATTTTTTGTTGTTGCTGTGATGATACTTGGAGACTTTTTCATGAATTACTTGCTTATGCTGATATATGGAAGAGTTTTTCCAACACTTCTTCTCTGGGATTCTTATGGCATCATGCCTTACATTTAATTCTTTTATCCCTTTGAATTAATTTTAGTGACTGGTGAGAAATACGGATCCTATTTCATTCTTAGCATGTGGCTAGCCGGAGGCACTTGCCTCAGCACTGTTTATTGAATAAGGTTTCTGTTACCCAGTGTATGTTGTTGTCTGCTTTGTAAAAGATCTGTTGGCTGCACATGAATAGTTTTATTTCTGTGTTTTCTATTCTGTTCCATAGGTCTATATCCCAAATTTATACCAGTAGCGTGTTGTTTTGGTGCCATAGCCTTGTAGTACAGTCTGAAGTCTGGTAATGTGATTCCTCTAGATTTGTTCTTTTTGCTTAAGGTTGTTTTAGCTCTTTACACTCGTTTCTAGTTCCAAACTCAGCATTCACACAAAAATATGAGGTGCTATAAAGAATCAAATGATCTTCAACTACGGACAAAAAATGGTGCTTGGGACATCTAGGGGGTGACAAGTTTGGGGATGGCAAATTGAGAAAATGTATTGTGAATAACTATTGTCTTGTTATTCAGATAAAAATCGCTGAGGTGATAAAGTCTCAGTCTTTTCTGTTATAAAGACACTTTTGCTAATGTAGCTGTCCCTTACAGACTAAAAACGGGCAACTTTTCAGGGCTGTTCCTTTGTTTACTCTCACAGAATAACAAGCTAGAAATACCTGAGAAGCTTATTTTGGGGGCCATATTCTGCACTATTACAGTTATATTTGGAGAAGATGTGTCCTGAGCTCCAAGTCACAAATCATTGGCAAATATAAATTATACTATTTTCTACAAAACAACTTATTATTGTGTATCAAGGATATTAATACATTCAAATTTTTTAACCAAGTACTTTTCGTACTAAAAATTTATTCTAAGACAATAATCAGAGATTTTCACACTTATTTACAGAAATATAAAGCAATTAAATTAAACTTAATATAAAACAATTAAATGATAGATAATTAATTGTGGTATATTCAGAAGAAAAATTACTATAATATTTAATAAGATAGGTGAAAATTATTTAACAGTACATATTCATTATACCTTTTTGTTTTTGATGTCAATTTGGAGAGGAAAGAGTCTTTTATGGCTGTGTGCTAAGCATGTCAAAAGAAATTATCTTAGCAGGGTAGGATAGATTAACAAGAGAAAAGCGTACCAGATTTATTTAACCAAAGCTTTACATGACATAAGAGGCTTCCAAAAGAAAGACCCAAAGACTTGGGGGAAAGTGTCTGTTTTTGTGCTTATACTCCATGAAGAAAGGACAGCCATGTAGGAATGAGATTGGACAAAACATATGATCAAATGGTTAGAAGCCACTAGATTTATTAATATAGTAATAAAGAAATGACACCTAGAAAGTCATTTTTGTTCAGATTCTTCTTGGCTTCTCTTCGTAGCATCCTTCCCTCCCAGGTATGGAGCAGGGGACTCTCTGGAGTGAGGTTATCCAAGGGAGAAGTTGTGTATGGGCTGTCTTTGTTTTATAGCTTGCTTTGGGAAAGAGGGGTTTAGTTTTTATGTGCTGCCTTCCAGTAGACAAATTCTGGTTTCTATAAATCAGAGGAAGGAAAGCAGGAGAAATTTAGAGAGTCATACTTCTGGGGACTCCTAATCTGCTTTAGTTCAAATTACCTAGCATGCCAAAGTGCCATCTTTTTTGAGGAAAGTCCAAAAGAGTGAAGCCTGTATATGCAATAGCAGTAAACCAGAGACACCAAAGTGATAAGTACCTTTGTTCATGAAATAACTGCTGCAAAAAGACATCTTTTCTCAGAATCTATCAACTGTTAAAGAGGGCTTGAGGAATTCTCTAAAGTCATACTCCCAAAGTAATGTGAAGTTTTTGTAATCTTTATGTAGTTTGGTGGACAAGAAGTTCTCCAGGGGTTCAATAATCTCCAAAATCTTAACAACATATTTGAATTAATAGAAGAGCATCTTATTTATGGGACACGTGTGATATTTCCACTATTTCAACAATGATGTAGGTGATATTTCTAGTCATGCACAGTTTCCTGGTAAATACATTCCCATCATCTAAATATAATCAGTTAAAAATGTAAAAAGGACAAGAAAAATGATTTTATTAAAATGATGTTTGCTATTCCATTAACCAGTGCTGGTTTCCTCACTTAATTTTTACACAATGCCCACAGTGTTGCTGAGAGTGATGAAGATTAATGAATCAAAAACTCATGCAGATACAAGTTATATTTCAGACTTTGTAGCCTCTGCTTTATTTGAGGGGAATCTGTTTCCTCAGTAATAGCATTTTACCTATGACAATCGAGCTTTCCAAAAGCAAACGTCTTTTTCTATTATGTTGCAAACAAGTTTTTGCTGAATAATATTAAGAGTTTCATTCCATTGAACACCTTAAAACATTAATTTACACTTCTTTTATGCTGTACACGTGCGATAAACTGAACTCATTAAATAATTATGTAATTAGAAGGCTTAAAGCTAAAGTATTACACTGCAAGAACTATTAGTGATCATCTCTTCAATATTCTAAAGTCACTGAAATGACTATTCATCCAGCAAATCACTCATTTATTTAAAATACATGCATCAAAAACTGAGCATAGGGTCTCTCTGATCCCTTACCCTTAGTTAGATGAAGCAGAATCCAGGAAGGACCAGGAGGAAAAAACACAATATGTTTTTGCTCCAGGAATCTTAACAACACCAGAATATACATTCATAACTGAACATTTGAAATACATGAAATTTAAATCTTAAAACAAGGGAAAAAACAATTGTCATAAGATTGCTTTGAATTTTCGGATTATTACATTAACAGTAAGCTTCATAATCTTAGAGGCAAATTTATATCTTTATAGTGAAGGCTACAACCCATTTATTGCACGGGATGATGGGGAAAGGGGAGAGGGAGGGAAGGGGAGGGAGAGGGTGGAGGGAGAGAGGATAAAGGGCAGGATCACACCAGTGGTGTATATTTGAATGGTCAGGAGAAAACTTCTAAACACAGATCAAAAATGTTCTCACATAGTAATGAGAAAGTCTCTTGAATGTTATCGCAATCAGGTTGATGAAAATATCTCTGATTGTATCTGAAGCCCACACACTGTACCCCATGATTGAATTATTGTACACAGCGATGATTCGATAAAAAAAAAAGGAAAAAAAAAACACCATTGAAAAAATGAAAAGGCAAGCCAAAATAAGAAGAAAATAATTACAAATATATAGTTGATAAAGAATTTGTAGTCAGATGTATAATGAATTCACAGAATTCAAAAATAAAGTAATAAACAATTCAAGTTTAAAACTGATGTTTTGGCTGAGGACAGTGGCTCACACCTGTAATCCTAGCACTCTGGGAGGCCAAGGCAGGTGGATTACTTGAGCTCAGGAGTTGGAGACGAGCTGAGCAAGAGTGAGATCCCATTTCTACTAAAAAAGAAACAGCTGGGCATTTTGTTGGGCACCTGTAGTCCCAGCTTCTTGGGAGGCTGAGGCAAAAGGATCACCTGAGTCCAGGAGTTTGAGGTTGCTGTGATCTATGACTGCATGGCAATCTACCCAGGGTGACAGAGTGAGAATCTGTCTCAAAAAAAATTGATGTTTTGAGTACATATTTTACCCAAAAAAGTGAAAAAAGGGCTAATAGGCTCATGGAAAATGTTCTACCTGACCATCCATTAGAGAAATGCAAATTAAAGCAACAATGGGCTCAGCGCCTGTGGTTCAATGGGCTAAGGCGCCAGCCACGTACACCTGAGGTGGCTGGTTCGAATCCAGCCCAGACCCACCAAACAACAATGATGGCTGCAACCAAAAAAAAAAAAAAAAGTGGCCGGGTGTTGTGGCAGGCACCTGTAGTCCCAGCTACTTGGGAGGCGGAGGCAAGAGACTCACTTAAGCCCAGGAATTGGAGGTCGCTGTGAGCTGTGATGTCACAGCACTCTATCCAGGGTGAGAGCTTGAGGCTCTGTCTCAAAAACAAAAACAAACAAAAAATAAAGCAACAATGACATACCACTACACCCTAACCATGATAGCTTTAATCCAAAAGACAGACAACATCAAATGTTCACAAGTATGTGGAAACATTGGAACACTCATGTATTGCTGATGTGACATGTAAATTACTGTAGTCACTATCCAAAACAACATAGCCGTTTCTAAAAATGTTAAGCTTATCATGTGACCCAGCAATTTCACTCCTAAGACTCACCCATGAAAAAGGAAAATATATACCCACACATAAATGTTCATAATATCCAATATCTAAAAACAATCCAAATGTCCATCCGGTGGTGATAAACAAATATGCTATATCCACTTTTATTAAGAAATAAAAATCCATGATCTGATAAATGCCTAAATATGGATAAACCTAAGTGAAAGAAGCCTGATGCAAAGGTCTACATATTTTATTTCCATGTATATGAAATGTCAAAAACTAGGCAAATTTACAGAGAGAGGAAAAACAGATCAGTGGTTTGCAAAGTCTGAGGATGCACTGAAAATGGGATAAGGGAACATTTAGGGAGACAGAGTATCCTACAACTGGACTGTAGTACTGTTTACAAAACTCTATTCATGTACTACTATAAAAATCATCAAGTTATACCCTTAACTTGAATTCTGTGCAAATTATACCTAAATAAAACTGTTAAAAATAAAGTGTTATCTAAAGATTGCCACTTTTAAGCTGGGTTGGCTGGCTTAATTATATTTTTCTTTCTCTTATTATCTCCAAATACCCTTAGCATAAAGTTAGGCACAGGGCAAGTGTCCTCCAAAACTTGCTAAATAAATAATTTTTAAAAAGTATTTCTGCTTGTAATAAAATAAAAGAATAAGCAGTTTCTTCTTGTCTGAGAACTAGTGGGTGCAGGAATAGGGATTGAGAAAGGATTTAGTGAAAAGATATTTTCTTAAATATTTTAAAGAAAATTATTCTCTTCATGTTGATCTAGATATCACTCAAATAAGACATTTAACTCTTGTATATTTCTTTCAATAACTGAAATTTTTAAAGTAATTTACCAGGAGAAATGTTAAAACAGAACATCATTGCTTAAAACCATTAACACTTTAAATTCCCCATCCGTAGGAATATTAGGTACTTTTATTGATACTAAAATGGAGTTGATATATTTCATAGCTTATAATAAAAATAAGAAATTTTATATAAACATTTAGATTATGAAAAAATGTGTCTTACATTGTCTTTTTCTGAACTGTCATTTGTCTTTGTTCGGATTTTCTCTGGAACAATGATTTGCAGAAATGAATTATGAGAACCTGAAAAAAGTTTTAAAAATTTAATAATGCTATCTTAAATTTGTTCCTTTCATAAGTAACTGAACAGATAATTTACTTATCCAAGTATGGGTGACTGAACACTGCGTATTATACAAATCTTGAAAACACTTAATTTGAAAGCAGACAAGATAGTTATGAAAGACCAAAAAGTGAGAGAGGAAGAGGTATTTGACTTACATTAAATGTGCTGATCCTAAAGAAAAACAGATAATAAGCACCAAAAATAAGGAGGGTGGAGCAAGATGGCGGCCGAGAAACAGTTTTCTTGCTGCTGGGCACAGTGAGACTGGGGAGAAAACACTTCAGGCATCTCTGGCTGGTGGGATCTGCCCCAACATCCCTTTGGGGATGCAGGGAGACAGTGTGAGACTTCTGGACCCCCCTGAGGAAGGCAAAAGTGGTGGAGATCTGGCAAGTGGTTGCATGTGTTCGTTCGGTCTAATCCTGCTGGCAGCTGTGGCTGCAGGAGCAGTGAGATTGCAAACTGGAAAGGCCTTACCTATGAGCTGTTTGGATTTCTTTTGGACTTGGCACTCAGTTGAACTGCCTTGGGAGAACTTGGGCAAGAGTGCAGAGGTCTTTGAGTGTTGTATGGAGCCCCAGACTGGGCCACAGAGCCAGACGGAGCTACCAGTGTTTGGTTGTGGGCTGTGTGGAGCCATTGTGGGAGAAATGCCCTGGCAACTCCACCCTCTGGGTCCCAGAATAAGCCATTGGGTGGGAGCGAGTAATCTAGTGACTGAGCAGCCTAAAGGTAGGGTCTGAGACACCTTGCAGCCTTAACCCTCAAGGACATAGGGTGAGACCAATTTGGGCACTTAAGGAGAGCTTTCCCAGGAAAGAGAAAAGAGGGCTTCTGCTTAGCCCAAGTTAGCAATTTAAAGTGCCTTCTAAGCAGGCTGAGGAGGATTTAAAATGTCCACCCTGCGGGCTTTGAGAAATCATTAGAGGCCTCTGGTCTCCATTTTGTACTGCCGTACCAACATTGTGATTAACATATCATACCTCAAAAGATCACCTCTTGCCCAGACAGTATCAGCAAGATATACATACTGCTTTCTTTTTGGTTTGGTTTTGTGGTGGGGGGGGGAGGTTGTTTGTTTGTTTTTGTTGTTGTTATTGTTGTTTTCTTTTTAATTTCAACATTTTCCTTAAAAATTTTCTTCTCTTTTTTCTTTCTTTTATTTCTTCATTTTTCTAGTTTAAATATAATTTTCCATTGTTGCCTTTTTCAACAATTAGAACTTCAATTTTGCTAGTGTTTCTACCCATATTAATTGTTTTTTT
>CAUYRH010012090.1:0-16976 GCA_963574655.1 Perodicticus potto | reverse complement strand
TGGCATCACAGCTCACAGCAACCTCCAATTCCTGGGCCCAAGCGAGTCTCCTGCCTCTGCCTCCCAAGTAGCTGGGACTACAGGCGCCCGCCACAACACCTGGCCATTTTTTTGGTTGCAGCCGTCATTGTTGTTTGGCGGGCCCGGGCTGGATTCAAACCCGCCAGCTCAGGTGTACGTGGCTGGCGCCGTAGCCCGTTGAGCCACAGGCGCCGAGCCTAAGCATCGAGATGAATGGGGAGGGAGAGAGCTCTATTGCCCATGGAGGGTTTCATGGAAGAGGGCTTCAAGTTAAAAGGTTGGAATTGGAGACGGACATGGAGGAGAAATCCAGGTCAACTATCAATGAATGGGTAAGAAAGAAGTTGGTCTGCAGCTAAAAGAGAAAGGAGGGCAGCTTTCCGTAAGTAAAGATGAACATTAGGATAACAAGGGTGGCATAGTGAAAGCTCTTGGAAGCCAGCTAAAACAACAATGACAACAGCAACAACAAAAAGAGCCAGGCATTGTGGCAGGCACCTGTTGTCCCAGCTACTCGGGAGGCTGAGGCAAGAGAATCGCTTAAGCCCAAGAGTTGGAGGTTGCTGTGAGCTGTGACGCATGGCACTCTCTACCAAGAGTGAAAATGTGAGACTCTGTCTCAAAAAAAAAAAAAAAAAAAGATACATCAGTCCATATGGCGTGCACACCACTGCCTCACAGATGGAACAGAAAGCTCATAGAGAGCAGTCGGGAGGGGACGTGGCAATGCTGGAGGCACACAGCAATTTCTCCATCTGTAGGCTCCATGCTTCTGCATGCCATGAGATCCACCCTACGGGAATCCACATCACTTTCTCATTAGGACACATTAATACAATGAAGACTAATATAATTAGTCTCTAGTGCTCTTCATTCTAGCCCAACTTTCTTCCCTTGACCTGGAATTCAGCTTCTTTCCAAGGGCTCTTCCTAGGGTAACTAATTTCAACCCTTTTCTGTTTATTTACTTCTTCAACTTTCTGATTATATCTTTGATGTCAATATTAGTAATTTAAAAATTAGGATATTTAGAAAGTTATGAGCCTTTACCTTCTCATCAAATTTATAACTATCAAATTCAAATCCTAACTTTCTCCACTGTGCTAGGTGAGTTATTTCTAAACACACTCTATGAAGCAATGATGTTAAAATAAAAAAGTTTAGAAATGCAACATTGACTTAAAAATGTCCTGACTTTCACTTTTTTCATATTAGTTCTTATTTTTTGTTTCCTTTAAAAAGAAAAGTGAGCCTTGACAATTGAATTTGCATGATTTTCATTCCACAGTAAAGTAAATAATATATGAAGTTATTAAGTTCAATATTTTCAAACTAAAGTAAGTAACAATAAAAATAAATAACCATAGTTGAATTAGCCCTATTTTGAGATTTGAGATTTTTTTTTAAACTATGACACTCAAATAGCTTTGGAGCAACCTATCTTTGTTTTTAATTATAATTAAAATAAAAAATCTATTGTTAGGTCTTAGAGGGTTTCATGATGTAAGAAAAACAAAAATGGTGTGTTTTTGGTATAGATGTATAAAAATTTTAAACACCCGGCTGGGCACACTTAGCTCTCTGATTAGGGCACCAGCCACATGCTCCGGGGCTGGCAGTTTGAACCCACCTCAGGCCTGCTAAATAAACAAACAAACAAACAAAATAGCCGGGCGTTGTGGCAGGCACCTGTAGTCCCAGCTACTTGGGAGGTTGAGGCAAGAGAATCGCTTAAGCCCAAGAGTTTGAAGTTGTTGTGAGCTATGGCTCCACAGCACTCTACCAAGGGCAACAAAGTAAAACTGTCTCAATAAAAATAAATAAATAAGTAAAAATAAAGAAATTTTTTAAAAATTTTACCTTATTCAAAATGGATTACCTAAAACTGTGTCCATTTGAATATAACAATACCATGTAAATATTAATATTTAACAAATAGCCAAAATATTCTGGGCATTGTACAATAAACATAATATACATGATATCTGTGTAAACAAGTAACCCTTTTTTTTCTAGATAGAATCTAACTATGTCACCCTGTCACAGCAACCTCAAACTCTTGGGCTTAAGTGATTCTCTTGCCTCAGCCTCCCAAGTAAGCTGGGACTACAGGCAACTGCCACAATGCCTGGCTATTTTTTGGTGCAGTTGTCATTGTTGTTTAGCAGGCCCAGGCCGTGTTCAAACCCTCCAGCCCTCCTGTATGTGGCAGGTGCCCTAACCACTGTGTTAAGGGCGCTGAGCCAAGTAACTCCTTTTTGAAACTCTGTGCACACTTATTTGCCCCTATTGCCTGTGCTATCTAAATGCATCAGTATAAAATAGTCAACAGTTAATGCTGCTGAAGGAATCCTGAGAAACAGCATAGCAAAGTGGTTAGGTTATGACCTCTGGAGCACTGCAAGTTGATTTTGCTGCCTAATCATTTTAGGACCTTGGGCAAGTCATTGAAATTCTCAAGTGCCTCACTTTTCTAATGTCTAACACAAGAGAAAAAATAACAATGTCTTTAGTGATTTCCTATGTGAAATACAAATAAGTAAAGATACTTACATAAGTAACAAAAGTTATTTTATGGTCATCATTACTTTTTCTTGCAGTCTTCTCAGGAAAAATTTATTCTTGAAAAAATTTATTATGAGAAGATTTCAACATTTTATCTTAAATTTGTCACAAAGTAAATAACTCCTGAAAAAAAGAAGCCAAATAAAAGATTTCTTTCATAATAGAGAAATTTATAGAAAAAAAAAGTAGTAGCATAAAGGAATGTCTGATTAAAGATGACTGGACAGTCCAAGGATAGTTAAAGTTCACTGTAGCTTTAAATAATTGATTGACATTTGTTAAGCTTATTGATGAATCAGTACCTCTGGAAAGTCTTCCATGGGTACCTAAATCTACCTACATCTTTCCATCTCTTCTTCCCCACCCTGGTCTGAACCATTATCATCCTAACTGAGCTCTTCATTTCTCTCTCGTTCTCCTCCTCCTATGTCTTTCTGGGGAAGTCATAACTTACTCTGATCACATTGACATGAACAGAGAATATGTAGGTCGTTTATTTCAATAAAATTGGTCTCATTTTTTTAAGTAGCAAGAAAAATAAAAAGTTGACCTAGAGAAATTTGGTTTAGAACTTCTTCCTATTCTGCAATTTAAACAATTTCTTTAAGGTTGGTTTGATTTCTTTGAATTTCTTATTCTTCAGGAGCGGACCCTATTGTTTTCATTTTATGATCACAGTTTGGGATGGGCAGAAGTGACAGGCCTAGGAAATATTATTGTTTCCTAAGACCTCTCTAGGGCCCGTGGCCAACCTCACATTTAAGTATAGTATAGCATACATAGGCATATGTTATAGATTTATAAGCTCTAGAAAAGGCTAGAAAGAAGGCATCAAAAGAGTATCATCTGTCTCAAAAAGCTCCTTTTACCTGTCCTTATTTGCAGTATAATTATTTGAGGTTCCAGCTACCTGTACAGGTCTTTAGAAAAGAAGGCTCAATAAGCTATTGTCAGTCACTGTCACTTCAGTCAGAGCTGGACTTAATCAGCTCTTTGTCAAAGAGCCTTAAAACTGTTTAGCAAGAACTACACAAGAATATGCCACTTTTACTAGCAAAGGCAATAACAGTTTTAAATGGATGCTTTATAAAGTTTCTTTGCATGTTTAAGACATTTTTATAATGGTAGCCTGTATATTCTGCATTTAAGGACATTAAAAAAGCGGATGAACAAATGGGGTCAATGACAGATTCTACTGAAAGAAATACCAGCTCCACTCCTCTGTGCTCTATGAATAGTGTCAAATCAGACTTCATTGACAAGTCTGAAGAATCCATCTGTAAAGAGGTAATGGGTCACCTATCAAGTTTATCCCATATATTCTTCAATTTTTATTTAATCATTGTAAAATTTAGAATGTATTTGCCATAAAATATTATGATAACATCAAGTTTCTAAACTTCCCTCTAGCATCACTGTGACACTCTAAGAAAGAGGCCATCTAATGAGACTGCATTTATGTCAGAAGTCCTTCCTTGTTGGGGCAAAAACTCTCGTGAGAATGTTACATTATTCTTTCTTCTAAGGCAAACCATGGGTTCAACAGTGCCTTGCCAAGAGTGGTAGAGAGACCACCCATCGATGATGCTCAAGATTAGTTGAAGTCACAACCTAGCATAAATGCAGCCACTGCCCAGCTACATATAAGCCCCAGCCGGCAGGTGGCCCAGGCCTCCAAGCCAGGGCACAATCTGAGTAGCCTCCTTTGCTAGGGCAGGGAGTACTTGCTCCTGGGCTTGCTCTGCTCTGCTCCTAACCCCCAGGCACTACTAAACCCTACATCACCTGCTTTAACCCTCATTCCTGTTTATCCCCCTCTTTGGACTCTTCTTGTACCTTAAGTCTCATTTCTCCATCCCAGTTCTGCCTCCCTTCTCTGAACAAGCCCCTACACCTGATCTGAATTCTCTTCAGCACTCTTTCATAAATAGCCTTCTATCTTAACCTCACCTTAACCCCTCCTTCTCCTAGTATCCCCATTCCTATGCCCTGACTTTCTACAAACCCAATTGAGCTTTGCTGGCCCCCTGATGTTGCTTTTCAATTGTAACCTCACACACCTTGAGACCCCTCATCCTTGCCCCCTATCTCAGCTTCAGTCCCCCCAACTTCCTGTGTCCACATCATCCTACACCTATCCACTCTTTCCTCCCAAACTGAAGTTGGCAACCAATCAAAAATCACCAGACAAGGAAAAAAGCAGGAACATAGTACTCAAATAAAGAGAAATAATAATCAAGAGAAATAGGCCTAGAATTGAAACACTCAGTAGAATTAGTAGAGACATTAAATGTTTATTTTAACTATATTACATATGTTCATATAGCCCCAAGGTGAAGAAGAAAGGAAGTCAAAAAGCATTTGAAGAAATAATGGTTAAAAAAAATTTTAATTTGATGAAGACTAAAAATCCACAAATACAAAGCTCAATAAATTCCAAGCACTAGGAACATGCATAATCCTACAACAAGCGATATCCTACTCAAATTGCTTAAAACCATTGGTAAGGAGAAAATTATTAGAGCACTAAGAGAAAATTAACACAATATGCAGAGAGGAAAAAAAGTTTTAAAAGTTACAAAGTTCTTATTAGAAATAATGCAAACAAGAAAATGATGGAGTAATAGTTTTAAAGTAATGAAAAGTAAACAAACAAACAAAAACCTTCAAATTAGAATGCTACCTATAGAAAAATGCTTTTCAAAAATGAATGCAAGGCCAGAATGGTGTCTCAAGCCTGTAATTCCAACATTTTGAGAGGCCAAAGCAGGATTATTGCTTGAGACCAAGAATTTGAAGCCAGCCTGGGAAACTCTGTAAGACCTTGTCTCTACTAAAACAATCTTTTAATTATTCAGGTGTGATGTTTTGCATCTATAGTCCTTACTATAGGTGCAGGAAGATAGCTTGACTCCAGGAATTCAAGGTTACACTGAGCTGTGACCACACCACTGTGTTCTAGCCCAGACAACAGAGCAAAACTCTGTCTCTAAAAAATTTTCTTTAAAAAAGGCAAAATTTAGAATTTTTGAGGAAAAAAAGGCTAAAATAATTAATCACCACATGAAATTTCAAAGGAAATTCTTTGAACAGAGGAAAATGATACCTCAGTGGAAATCTGAATTTATACCAAGGAATTAAGGGTATCAAAAGTAGTAAATATATGAATTAATATAAAATAAGCTTTTATATATTTACGTTTTAGTGTGTTTAAAGGATAATTTACTTCTCTGGGTTTTTTTGAGACAGCGTCTCACTCTGTCACTCTTGATAGAGTGCTATGGCCTCATAGCTCACAGGAACCTCAAACTCTTGGATTCAAGCGATTCTCTTGACTCAGCCTCTCGAGTGGCTGGGATTACAATGCCCGGCTATTTTTAGAGATGAGATCTTGCTCCGGCTCAGGCTGGTCTCAAACTTGTGAGCTCAGGCAATCCACCCCCCTCAGCCTCTCAGAATGCTAGGATTACTAAAGGTATGAGCCACTGATATTTACTTTTCAAAAAAATAACGCTGTAGAGTGGAGTTTCTAACACATGTATGAATAAAATGTATGAAAACAATAGCCAAAATACTGGGAAATAGCACCAGTAAATAGTATGTTCTGAAATTCTTTTTTTTTTTTTTGCAATTTTTGGCCGGGGTTGTGTTTGAACCCACCACCTCTAGCACATGGGGCCAGCTCCCTAATCCTTTGAGCCACAGGCGCCACCCATTTTTATGTGGCACATATTACCTGAAGGTTACTGTGAGGTTAAGGACAGTCAAACTAAATATTAAAGCAAAGAATATTACTAAGGACAGTGAGGTTTTTTTTATAATTATAAAGGGATTAATTTATGAAGATCTGCCAAGAGAAGTAGACAAATCTGTAATGATTTTCAGAGATTTCTATATCCCTCTATTAAACACTGGTAGAATAGGCTGGGTGTGGTTGCTATGCCTATAATCCCAGCACTTGGGAAGCTGAGGAGGGTGGATTGTCCTGAGCTCATGGGTTCATGAGCAAGAGTGAGACCTTGTCTCAAAAAAATAGCCAGGGATTGTGGTGGCCGCCTGTATACCCAGCTACTTAGGAGGCTGAGGCAAGAGGATCACTTAAGCCCAGGATTTTGAGGTTGCTGTGAGCTATGATCCCATAGCACTCTACTGGGGGGCAACAAAGTGAGACTCTGTCTCAGGAAAAAAAGAAAAACCACTGGTAGACACTGGTAGAATAAGTAGATAGAAATTCATTAGGGGTATAGATGACTTTAGTAGCATTATCAATCACCTTGACATAATCAACATTTATAGAAGACTCCACTTATCAGCAGCAGAATACGCCTGCAATTGCCCCTGAAACCTTTGTCAAGATAGACCATATTCTGAACTATCCCAGAAGTCTCAAGCTTAAAAGAATTCAATTACTACAAAGTATATTACCCAATCATAATAGAATTAAATTGGAAATCAATGCCAGAAAGTGGTCTGGGAAATATTTAGAAACTAAATAATTCACTTCTAAATGCACATATCAAAGAAAAAACTCAAAAGAAAACATCAAAAGTATTTTGAACTATATGAAATTGAAAACTTAACATATCAAAATATATGGGATGAAGTTTAAAGTCCTACTGAGAAAGAAATTTATACTACTAAACACAAAAATCTCAAATTAATAGACTAAGTTTCTACCTTCAGAAACCAGAAAGAAGAAAATAAAAAGAAAGATGAAAAATCAATGAATTCCAAAGCTGATTCTTCAAGAACATGAGTATTAAAAAGCTCTGAATTTACTGAGCAAGAAAAGAGAGAAGATGCAAATTGTTGATATTAAGAGTAGGAGAACTTGCATCACTACAGATTCTACATATGTTAAAAGAATAATAAAATAATCTTAGGAACATTTATGAGAAAAAAACCCTACAACTCAAAAAAAATAGAAATTTTTTTTGAAGGAAATGATCTGCCAAAGCCCACTCCAGAATAAATTGACAGTTTGAATAATTTTATGTTATTAAAAAGAAATTGAATTTGTAGTTAAAACCTTTTCTATGAAGAAAACTCCAGGCCCAGGTGCCTTTGCTGGTAAATTCTATCAAATAGAAAATTGAAGAGGAAAGAGTCTTGATTCTATGAAAATAGAATTACTTCAATATCAGAATTAGACATGACAAGAAAAGAAATGTATAGACTAATACCCTCCTGTAACACAGATGAAAAAACTCTTAATAAAATTTAACAAATCTAATCCAACAAAATATAAAAGAATACTATGTCACAACCAAGTAGAATTTTTCTAAGAATTGCAAGATTGGTTTACCATTCCAAAATTAATATAATTTTTCGTATTAAAAAAACTTAAAAGGAAAATCTCCACCCAGGAACAGTGGCTCCTGCCTGTAATCCCAGCACCATGGGAGACTAAGGCAAGCAGATTGCTTGAGCTCAGGAGTTCAAGACCAGCCCAAGCAAGAGTGAGACCTTGTCTCTACTAAAAATAGAAAAAAAAAGCTGGGCATTGTATTGTGGTGTAGTCATCTGAGGCAAGACAATCACTTGAGCCCAAGAGTTTGAGGTTGCTGTGAGCTATGACTCTAGAGCACTTCATTGAGGGTGACAAAGTAAGACTGTCTCAAAAAAAAAAAAAAAAAAAAAGGTGGCTCACGCCTGTGATCCTAGTACTCTGAGAGGCCGGGGATAGGGAGATTGCTTGAGCTCATGAGTTCAAGACTAGCCTCAGAAAACAAGTGAGACCCTATCTCTGCTAAAAATAGAAAAACTGAAGCAAGAGGGTCACTTGAGCTCAAGAGTTTGAGGTTGCTGTGAGCTATGCCAAGGCATTCTACGCAGGGCGACAGCTTGAGACTCTGTCTCAAAAAAAATAAATCATCTCAATCAATGTAGAAAATTCATTGACAAAATGTACCATCTGTTCTTGAAAACTCTAAGCAAAGAAGGAATTGGAAGAAATTTTCTCAACCTGATGAAGAGCAACTACAAAAAACCTATAGCTAACATCACACTAAATGGTGAAAAGCTCAGAGCAGGAATAAGGCAAGAATGTACACTCTCACCACTTCTATGCAACATTTTTTTGAAGGTTCTAGAGTGTGTGATAAGGTGAGGAAAGAAACAGTATTGAGGGAGGAAAGGAAGAATCAGAATGTGTTTATTCATAGATGGCATGATCATCTCTGCAAATAATCCTGTGGGATCCAAAACTAATTATTGAGTTTAGCAAGTGATAAAGCACACAATAAAATATACTAACATCAAATCTAATTCTGTATAATGAAAATGAAAAATGGGAAAATGATATTTTAAAACTAATGTCATATACAATAGTTAAAATTATTAAATACTTTGGAGACAGATTTAGTAAAAGATTCTAAGACCCACACACTGAAATCTATAAAATATTCCTGAGAAAAAAAATTTTTAAATGACTAAATAAATTAAGAAATACCATGTGAGTGAATCTGAAGATTCAATACATGTATTGTTAAGATGTCATTTCTCCCCAAATTGACCTGTGGATTCAAAGAAATCTCAATCAATATCTTGCAGGCTTTTTTGGAGAATTTGACAATCTGATTCTAAATTCATATGGACAAGCAAAAAGCCAAAATAAATTTTAAAAAGAACAAACTTGGAAGATTTATGCTAACTGATTTCAATTCTATTTTAATTACTGTAAAGCTAATTACTAATTCTGATTTCAAAATAATGAAAACATTCTATTTTCATAAAAATAAACAAATCAGGCTCGGCACCTGTGGCTCAACGGGCTAAGGCGCCAGCCACATACACCTGAGCTGGCGGGTTCGAATCCAGCCCTGGCCCGCCAAACAACAATGATGGATGCAACCAAAAAATGGCCCGACATTGTGGTGGGCGCCTGTAGTCCCAGCTACTTGGGAGGCGGAGGCAAGAGACTCTCTTGAGCCCAGGAATTGGAGGTTGCTGTGAGCTGTGATGCCACGGCACTCTGTCCAGGGTGGCAGCTTGAGGCTCTGTCTCAAAAAATAAATAAATAAATAAATAAATCGGTGAAACAGAAAAGGGAATTGGGAAACAGATCCACACATATATAGTCAATTACATTTCAACAAAACTACAAAGACAATTCAATTAAGAATGTATACTTTAGTCCAATAGCCAAAAAGGCTGGACAACTGCTGAGGAGACACTTGTGCCTTGGTGTCTCCTTCATTTTACACTTGGGACTAAATGTGGAACCCCCATTTCCTATGCCTAGGTCAGTTTCTTGTGAATTTCCTAGGCCTGAATTCCATGGATGGACTGTGTCCATTCATTAATGCACTCCTTCACCTTCCCCCCGGCGGAAGGGACTGCATTCATTCGTTTCCTGGCCAAGGAACCCATACACCTATATATACCCTGAGGCTAGAGGCCTAGAGGAGGATACGGGGAAAGACCGGGAGAGGAATGGAGAGAGCTGCTCTCTCCCTACTTGAAATCTCTCCCACTACCAGGAGCTTTGGTGTTTTCTGTATTCTTTTCTGTAAACCAATTCTGTCTTATCACGGATGGGGGGGGTGGGGAATAATGTAATGAAGAATAATAAAATACATGTATTTAAAAAAAAAAATCCTGATTCTTCCACTCATTATCTATGAAATGTTACCTTGCTTACTAAACTCTGAGTCATAATTTCCTCCTACGTAAAATGCACATAATAAAATCTAACTGCCAGGATTATTTTAAAGGTAAACTAGACGATATAAGGAAAAAGATTAGCATGACTAGCATACAGTCAGTGTTCAAATAGTAGTTGTTATTAAGCCTGTAAAGGATGATTATAAAAGCACCCTATTTTTAAGAAATAAAATTTCCGGGCAGCACCTGTGGCTTGAAGGAGTAGGGCAGTCCCATATACTGGAGGTGGTGGGTTCAAACCTGGACCCAGCCAAAAACTGCAAAAAAATAAAATAAAATAAATAAATAAATAAAATTTCCTACTTTAAAAAATAAAGTATAAAAATCTACTTAAACATTTCCTAAATGACTGAGAGTATTATCATGATTATCAATCAAATGCAAAGAAACTCTCAAGATCTGTAAAGGTTTGCTTCTTCTGTCTGTTTTGAACCCCACTCCCCCCTTGCTATCAGTTGTCAGTCCTTGATTTAGTTAGTGTTCTAGTCTGTAGCAGTTCCTTGCCAGTTACCTGACACCTCTAATCTTTAGGTAAATGACAGATCACTAAGCATGTTAAAATGTGCTATTAATTGCTTAATAAGCACATAAAATATTTTTCCATGAACAAAATAAATCTTTTCACATAAAGACAGCAGGGTATTAATTTTGGCTATTTACAGAAGTCTTTGGGGGAGCATACCAAACTTACTTTCTGGCTTGTAGGTAATTCCCAGATAGATAATCAAACACTGACTACAAAGAAGACTGAATTTTGAGAAAATAACTATTAAACATTGTGTCAGGAATATGAATGAAAAACAGAAATGAAATTTCTGTATTGTTTAAGAAATGAAAAACAACTGGTTGTAGGTACATGGCTTTATGTCTGAGTTCTCTATTCTGTTCCATTAGATCAATTGCCTGTTTACTGTACCATGCTGTTTCGGTTACTATAGCCTTGTACTATAATTTGAAGTCAAGTAATGTGATGCTTTTAGCTTTTAGCTTTATTCTTTTTACTTGATATTGCTGTGGCTATTTGGGCTCTTTTCTGGTTTTATTTTTTTTATTTGTTTGTTTGTTTGTTTATTTTTAATTGCAGTTTGGCCAGGACCAGGTTTGAACCCACTACCCTTGGCACCCTACTCACTGAGCCAAAGGTGCCTCCCTCTTTTCTGGTTTTAGTGAATTTTAGGATTGTTTCTCTAATTCTGTGAAAAATGACTCTGGTATTTAGATGGAAATTGTACTGAATCTCTAGATTGCCCAAAATGTTGGTTATTTTGAACAATATTGATTCTGCCAATCTGTAAGCCTGGGATGTTTTTTCATTTGTTTGAGTTACCAACAATGTCTTTCATCATTATTTTGTATTTTTCCTTATGGAGATCTTTCACTTCCTTGGTTAAATGTATTCCTAGGTATTTTGTTTCACTTTTGTAGCTATTACAAATGGATTATAAATGAAATTGAGTTCTTGATTTGGATCTCAGCCAGATTGTTACTCATTTTTCTATGTTGATTGTATATTCTGAAATTTTGCCAGGATTGTGTATCCTGAATTCATTTATCAAAGCCAGATGTTTAGAGGAGTCTTTTGGCAGATTGTCCAATCTTTTCTCTTCTCTGCCATAAATTGGAAGAATAAGAGTTGCCTTGGGCCATGCATTAAATACATAAACACCAACAAAAGCTGACTAGCAAAAAGAAAAGGCCCATACATACTTTTTGTGGTATCTGACACCACAGATAAGCAAAACAGACCTCAGAAAAATCTGCATGAGCCCCAAGGGCTACAGGTTGAACATTCCCTTTGTATGGTTTTCTTGGTATAATGTCATTATCATCAGTGAAAGAGATAATTTGACTTCCTCTTTTCCAACTTGGAAGCCCTTTATTTCTTTCTCTTGCCTGACTGTTCTGGCTAGGACTTCCAGTACCGTGTTGTATAGAAGGGGTTACAGTGGGCATCCTGGTCACAGTCTAGTTCTTAGTAGGAAGGCTTTCAACTTTTCCCCATTCCGTATGATGTTGGTTGTGGGTTTATCATATATGGCCTTTACTATTCTGAAGTATGATCCTTTATGCCTGGTTTATTGAGGGTTTTTAATCAAGAAGGAATGCTGTATTTTATCAAATACATATATATCTATTGAAATGATCATCTGATTTTGTTTTTAATTCTGTTCATGTAGTGAATCATATTTACTGATTTCCATAAAACTCACATTACTGTATTGTACTATCTTTTTGATGTGCTACTGGATTCTGTTTGCTAGTATTTTATTGAGGACTTTTGTTCATCAAAAATATTGGTCTGTAGTTTTGTTGTATCCTTGCCTGTCTTTGCTATCAGGATGATACTGGCTTCACTGAATGAGTTATGGAGGATGCGCTCTTCCTCGATTTTTGGGAACATTTTCAGTTAGAAAGATGTGGTAGAAGTTCCCTGTATGTCTGGTAGAATTTGGCTATACATCCATGTAGTCCTGGGCATATTTTTGTTGAAAAACTTTTTATTACTCATTCAATCTCACTACTCATTATTGGTCTGTTCAGGATTTCTATTTCTTTCAGTTCAGTCTTAGAAGGTTGTACATTTCCAGGAATTTATCCACTGGGTTTTCTAGTTGGTGAAGATAGAGATGTTCAGAGTAGTCTCTGATGATCTTTTGTATTTTTCTGGTATCAGCTGTGATGCCATTTTCATTCCTTATTGCACTTAAATAAATTTTCTCTTTTTTTTTCTTGGTTTAGCTAGCTAAACAATCCATCACTTTTATCTTTCAAAAAACCGTTTTTTTCTTTCATTGATCCTTTGTATTGTTTTTTTCATCTCAATTTTTTCCAGTTCTGCTCTGATCTTTATTATTTCTTTTCTTCTGCTGGCTTCAGGTTTGGTATGTTATGGGTTTTCTAATTACTTGAGGTGCCATGTACTTTGAAAAACTCCAGTATGATTTAGTTTCCTGTGGCTAATCTACATTTATCATTCCAGCTTTTGGTGTTCTGTTGTACTTCTTTCCTTTATTAGTTATGTTTTCTATTTCTTCTCTATATATTTGACATGTCTCCTTAGGTAGATTTGAAATTACTTAAGGGTACAAGCTAAGATTTGTATCTTAAAATAGCATTTAGGGTTATTTATATAACAAGTGTTTAATGCAATTTATATCATTCTCCAGGAAAAAAAGTGATTATAAGAAGGTAAACTCCTTTATAAAACCCAAAGTTAAAATAAAGACAGAGCTTTACATCTTTTGTATTTTCCTAGATGGAATTAAAGCACGTTCTCCTCAGTAAAGTATCTCAAGAATGGAAAATCAAGCACCCTACTCAATACTAAATTAGTACTCAATACTAATTTGTGAAACTAGCAGATGAACAACTACAGGCCCACAGGAGAGAAAAACACAATTAAATTCAAGTAGGGGAGAGGGGAAAGGTGGGGGAGGCTCAGTAAGCTCTCACAAGGTAAGGGCACACTGAACACTTCCTAGGTGAAGGACTCAACTACCTAACAAATCCAACAATGTAACCCAATTGTATGTACCCTTATATTAATCTAAAAAACAAAACAAAACAAAGGTTCTACATTAGTAAATGCTAGCATTATAAAGCAGGGTTGTATAACCTTTTCTTTTCTGCCACCCATAGGAAGAATAAGAGTTGTCTTGGGCCACACATTAAATACATAAACAGTAATGAAAGCTGATTAGCAAAAAAAGGGTCTGTGCATACTTTTCATGACATCCAACACCACAGATAAGCAAAACAGACCTCACATGATCTGCATGTGGCTATAGGCACAGGTTGAACATTTGTTGCAAAAGATTATCATACTGCAAAAATTTTGAAGTTAAAAAGGAGCTTTAAAAACCTTATTTCATAAAGTTAATTAAATGAGGTCCACTAGATAAGATAAAAATTCAATACAACCCCAACTTCTGGAGGTTTTGAGTACATCTTTTGAATATATATTGCATATTAATCTAAATACTAAGTTTTAATTAAGCATATAAAAGAAAATCAGAAAATTACTTCAGTCAAAATTATCCTTTAGAAGCAATTACATAGCCTATAAAAAGTAGTAAACGTGGTTTTGTACATAAAACTCCATTAAGTATTATGTACACTGAAGTCTGCCAATAACAACTAGATTAAAGTCAAAAATACATGGAAGGAAAGTTGTACAGTCTGTCTTCAAGATAGTAATTATCAGACTCCTAGTGGTGAGCTTTGGGAATGAGGGAAAGCATTCTTGTTTGCCTGCAGAGTTTATTAGTTTTTGGCTATTGCTGTATCTAGTATCTATGACCATAATACATTTTGATACATTTGTCACTGTAGAAATTTTAAAAGATGGGAGAATCCTAGTTTTAAAACTTAGTATAAAAATTAAATGTGGCTGCAATGAAACACCTCCAGTATATTTATTTTCATCATGAAACTGAAATATAAATTTTAATTTATTTAAGCCCCAAACTCCTGGGCTCAAGCAATCTCCCTAACTCAGCCTCTCCAGTAGCCGGATCTATAAGCTTGTGCCACCACACGGCTAACTGATCTATTTTTAGTAGTGATGGGGGTCTCACTTTGCTCAGGCTGGTGTTGAACTCCTAACCGCAAGTGATCTTTCTGCCTAGGCCTCCCAGAGTGCTAGGATTACTAGGCTTACAGACATGAGCCACCATGCCTGGCCTGAAAATGTTACTTCAAATATTATGTTCCCTAGACCAGAAATTTGAAATTGTGCTCTCTAGAGTGCATCTGCCTGGCAGTGAGGTGTGTGGAACTGAGTGGTATCCCCTAATCCTGTAGCAAATGGAGCAGTTTTGGATTCATCCTTTTTTCTTTAACTATTGGACTGTTGAGAAACATTTAGTTTGAACAGCTCCACTGAAGTTTTCAGAAAGCTTGAAAAATCACAAATGTGATCACTTCAGACCATACAGTAAATCCTGATATAATGTCAATAGGTTTTTGAAACTACAACTTTAAGCAAAATGATGTACAGCAGATCCCTGAATAATGTTTTCTTCCTTCAATGTCATTGTTGATGAGCAAAAAAAATTGGTTTTGTTATATGTTGTTTTGCTTAAGTCACAGTTTCCAAGACCCTAGTAACGATGTTAAGGAAGAACTTACTGTACTAGATGTATTAATAGTAATCCTGGGCTGCTCAGTAAAACATTAAGGCTTTTTGTTATAGACATCAGCTATAGTGCAGGAAACTATTCACTTGCAAGGAAAAACATAAAGCAAATATTCAAATACTAATTTTAGCAAACAATCACATATTAAATGCAATATGGAAAAATGTGTAGAATCATCCAATGGCATGGAGTATTTTTTTAATAAGTTATTTAGCAGGATCAGCTCCATTTTACCTTCACCTACTTGTTAATACAGTCTACACAGGTTAGTGTCAATGATCACAGAAAATGAAACCACAAGGCTGGGCATGGTAGCTAATGCCTATAATCCCAGCACTCTGGGAGGCTGAGGTGGGCTGATAGCTTGAGTTCACAAGTTCGAGACCAGCCTAAGCAAGTGGAAAGCCCTATCTCTAAAAAAAAAAAAAGAAAGAAAGAAAGAAAAAGACAGAAAAGAAAAATAGCTGCACTTGTGGCAGGCACCTGTAGACCCCGCTACTCAGGAGACTGAGGCAAGGGGATTGCTTGAGCCCAAGAGTTTGAGGTTGCTGTGAGCTATAGAGCCACAGCACTCTACCAAGGGTAAGAAAGTAAGACTCTGTCTCCAACAAAAAAAAAAAAGAAAGAAAGAAAGAAAATGAAACCCTAGCAACATATTCATATCTGTTACCATAACAAGCACTAGGTCTAGGAAAAAAAAAAAAGACACAAGAAACACAAGAAAGGTCTAGGAAAGCAAAACAGGTTTTACTTTTACATTTAATATAATAGGGGCAAATATTTAGCTTCTGCATTCATGATAGAGATGGGAAGAGAAAGGAGCCAACATAGTTTCCAGCACTTGCCATTTGGTAGGCACTTTGTATAAAAAGGTTTCATCTCTAGTATTCTTATATTATTCAAGAAAAAAAAAAAACTTGACCATGATCATACAACACAATAGCTAAGCAACAGAATCAGAATAAGGATTGGCTTTGCTTGGCTAACATTTATACTAAGGGCTCTGTTTTGCATTAAGAATTTCAATTGTGTTATATAATTTAGACTTCATGGCAACCCTATACAGTTGAAAACTAATATATTATCTCTATTTTATTTTAAAGATGATAGAACTGAGGTTACTCATTTAACAGGTGATAAAACTGGTATTCACGCCAGATCTGCTTGATACCAGAGACTGTTCTCTGAGCTACTGAATTTGTAGTTTTTAGTTTATAACCATTATAACCTATATAACCAAAATCTTTATGACCATGTATCTTAAGAGAACTAAAAGAGAGTCAACTCCTAACTCTCTGTCTTACCACAGGAGGGCCTCAAAAACCGTTTTATGATCTGTTCCTACTCTCATTTCAAGACTATGAATGAGATATTATAGGAAGTCAATAAAAGTTCAAAAATAGAAGTGTTCCCTTTTCTCCACATCCACGCCAACATCTCTGGTTTTGGGATTTTGTGATGTGGGCTAATCTTACTGGAGTTAGATGATATCTCAAAGTAGTTTTGATTTGCATTTCTCTGATGATTAAGGATGATGAGTATTTTTTCATGTCTATAGGCCATGCACCTGTCTTCTTCAGAGAAGTT
>CAUYRH010012088.1:0-67050 GCA_963574655.1 Perodicticus potto | reverse complement strand
GAAAATATCATGAATGTTACATTAATCAGGTGGATAAAAATATCTCCGATTGTATGGGAAGCCCGCACACTGTACTCCAAGCTTGAATCATTGTACACAGTTATGACTCAATAAAAAATAATTTAAAAAAAAAAAAAAACAAAATTAAATAGATTCAGCTATTTAGGTATTTAAAAGCTGAAGTTCCAGGGCTTAATTTGTAGCTCCACCACACACATTTCAAAGGCTATTCTATGACTTTATGTAAGTTTCTAACCTCTTTGAGTTTTTATTCTTGTCAGTATAAATTTGCCTCATAAGGCTGTTATAAAGACCCCAAACAAGGAAGAAAAAATATTCCCTAAACTCCAAAATACAGAACAAGTAATTTTTATCCTTTGATTATATTAGCTTCACCTAGTGAGACAAATTAAAAATAATTAATAAATACTACTACTTTAAATGTTTCACTAATCTTTCAAACAACATTGACAACAACTACAAATTATTTGATATCACATACTTGGAACTGTGAACATAAAGAATGCTAAAAAGAAGGCTCCTACACTCAAAAGAGCTTGTATTTTAGGTGGATAAATTTGTCATTCATATATTTTGAAAAATGGTAGTAGAAGGTAGTAAATGATAAATATGCACACACACACAAAAGCTATTTCCACTAGGACACTTAGAAGGGTGAAGCCATTTAATGCAAAAAACAAAACTTCCCTCAAAGATACAATGTGAGATACAGCTTTCGTGCAGCCAGTCTAATTATGTCCTATACCTAGATTTTTACTTTGGGGATAAACCATGAGAAAACAGAAAAAAACATATAAAACAGTTAACATTTTTGGTATTTCATTTTCCTTTGTTTTCTTTAAACATGAGATTAGAGTTATATTTTCCCTATTGGAGAAAAAGTACACAGGTTTTGATTTATAATACACAAGTAAAAGTATTCCTAAGAAACCTTCTTTTGCAATAGTGATTTTTTACCTAGATATGAAGCATTACATGTTTTGAAGTAAAGTTTTCTCTGAAATACAATTTTATAATTCATTGAATATACTTTTTCTATAAAAAATGTAAGTTTTTCTTGGCTTCTTGTTGTTTATTTATGTTTGCTAGTTGTGATATGTTCTCTATATTAAATACTAAATGCTGTAATTATACAAATCATGTCTATACACGCTAATTTACTTAAGATAGTGTTTAAATAAAAGTCCTGCCCCCAAGAGGAGAGGATAAGGTGCTGAAATTTATTAAATGAAAAGAGACAAAAACCACAGAGACATTATGTATTGTACAAAGGAGTTGGGTGGGGGAGGTGAGACAAGCATTTTTCACGTCCTTTGAGTGGCAATTCTTGTCTCCACATCACTTTCCTACCCCTTAATCACATGTGTGAAATCTACAAAAGCTGAGGTTGAAATAAGAGGGAATCACATTACTGAAGATGTAGCAATCCAGCCCGGACACTATTTCTTTGTAATTAGATTCCATGTGCCTGTTGGATCCTCTACTTCTCTAACACATTTTTAATGTTGCTAAGCACGTCAATAAATCAGCAATGAGTGACTATAGGATGCTTCTAAAATCCCCAGTGCTTACTCTATATATTAATCAGAAGAGAGGAAAGGAAAGAATGTATTTAAACCTGATTATGTATTTTACCTTCCATATTCTATTTAATTATTTCAGCAATCTGATGAGATTAGAGTTATATTTTCCCTATTGGAGAAAAAGTACACAGGTTTTGATTAACAATTTTTTTCTAAGTTTACACAGTTAATATGTGATAAAATTGGTATTAGAACCCTGATTCAAATATCGGCTCCCTTTCTATTTTATGTTATATCGACTGTACCTGTTCCCTTTAGTCACAAGCACACAGACCCTGCCGCCTGAACACAGCATGAGTATAAAACAAGTCTGATGGGAAAACGCCTTTTCTCTGTGATGAGAGCTGATCAGAGTTTGCTCTATTATAATTTTTTCCTTTGCTTCTGATCTCTCCCACCTGGGCCTGTAATTGCCCGCTGGGATCTGGGTCCCAGGCTCTTGGTGCTCCTGTTGTGTCATTCGGTTCCCATTCTTTGTCCCTCTGGTTGTTGCTGAACAGAGATCAGGCCAATCAGTGGTTCCCTTGATAAAACATTCTCAACTATGAGGTTGGAGACAAACATGTAAATTTACATAAATTTATAATACTACTCCCAAATTCTAAAATTTGCTTTATCTAGAAGCCAAAGAATAATCAACAGATTATTTTGTTTGGTGGTTGACATGAAAAAGGCAGGTGAGTGTTTTTAAAAGAATTGAGGTTGGAAATTGACAAGTGAATAGGAGCATATGGAGAACTGAGGAATATGGGTTAAGTGACTCCTTAGGGATTAAAAAATATATATATCAGCTTCTACCTCTGTCATCTGATATAAAGCTTATATTTTAAGAATCAATTCAAGTTTCTCTTCCTCACGAAAGACCTCCCTAACCTCTCAATTTTGATCATTACTCCTCCTAAAAGTTTTTATGTTATCTTTGTGTTAATTACAGCATTTTTATATAGTTAGCATCTTAAGGAAAGAGACTCTGCTTTTTAAATTTTGTGTTCCCGTTACCAAACCTATTTTTTATTCCTTTGTTTAATACATGTGTTCCTAGAACTAAAATTATGCTTAGTATTTAGCACATTAAGAGTCAGTCTAGTTGTATACACTCCATGTAAGGTTGCATATGTATTCTAAACTTTATTTTTGACTATTCAACATAAAGACATATGATATACATGGATGTTATTGTTGTCGTGTCTATCAGCAAATAGAGACTTAGTAAACTATGAAAGTTCTTATAGCACATGGTCAAGCCAACACTAAAGAAACAGTCATTTAGTTAGACATGAGCAGGGTGAATAGTGGATACTATTTTGGACTGGCTGAGTCAGGTTGACCTGAGTTGTCATGGAATGGGGCTAATTGAGACCTTGTAGACAGAGGCTAGTCAACTTTCCAGGGACTTTCTGGCATGGACAGATAGCAGATTTGGTCATACTGAGGTGGGTTGTTTTAGAAACAGTCTGATTAGGACATGAGCAGGGGGCTCCTAAGAAAGAACAGATGACATGTCGAGGGAGTCCCCAAGGACTGGCCAGATGATTGGTAAAAATCACATTAAAAAAATGTGAGTAATCTAGCATATGATGAATGGAATTCAAAGCAGCACAGGAAAGTAATTTAATGTGCCATTGTTAGTGTATGATAATGTAAAAAGGAAGGTATTGGAGGTTATTTTTCTTAACAAAGAAAGCAGGATAGCCAATGACTCCATCAAGTTTCCAAGCAACTACTTGCTTCCTTGTTTCTTTGGGTGCTCTTGGCAAAAAAGAAATGACCAGATGACCCAAAGTAAGGCAATCAGGAAACAGAATTTATTCAGGAAGAAGATAAATTTATAGAGTGAGATACTTTTGCCATAGACAATGGATGGACTTCTACTGTCACAACAAATAAAAGGGCTTGGTTATGGCTAGAGGCTCTGTTTTGTAATTCCTGGACTGGGTCTACCTTGTGGTTAGAAGATCATCTAGGAATAAGGACACTGTGCATGTGGACCTCCCTTTCTGAAAGCCCATAGTGGGGAGAAGGGAATGTGTGGACCACAATGGAGATTTAAGTGAATGACAGGATAATTAGCCTTAAGCCTGTTATAGGTCACCTTTAAGATTCTATTGTAGGGCTGGGCGAAGTGGCTCATGCCTATAATCCTAGCACTTTGGGAAGCCAAGGTGGGTGGATTGCCTGGGCTCACCGGTTCAAGACCAGTCTGAGCAAAAAGGAAACCTCATCTCTAAAAAGTAGCCGGACGTTGTGGCAGGCACTTGTGGTCCCAGCTACTCGGGAGGCAGAGGCAAGAGAATTACTTGAGCCCAAGAGTTTGAGGTCAGTGTGAGCTATGATGCCATGACACTCTACCAAGGACATCAAAGAAAGACTTTATCTAAAAACAAAACAAAAAAAATAAGACTTTATTGCTCTATTTTACCAATGTGGGGGGTTTGGCCTGTAGGCTAGAGTCCTCTGCATCCTTCTCCAGTCAGCACACTTAAGTTCTGATTGATAGATTGGGGGGGGGGTTCCCTTCTCCCCAGGTGTGAGTAATTAGGATTAAGGTGAGTGGCACTTGAGATGGGGCTACATCTCTTTTCCTATGAAAGCCAGCTTCCTAGCTATGTACCTAACAATTCTAATTGTAAGGAAGCAATTATAGTGTGTCTAAAACCTTTTCTCCAAGAAATAAAAATCCTTATTTGTTCTTCAAATAAGGTAATAGCTAAGTAATTTTTCATATAATTATGCCTCATTTGCTTTAATTGTACCAAGCATTTTAAAATGACTACTCTATTTTTTTTCACATAGTAGTTCTGACATGGAGAAGTTTCACATTGTTACCACCTCATTATGGAAACCTGAAGCAAGCATTTTGAGGTAGTATAAACAGGAATTGCAAATATGACCTGATTACACAACGAAGAATCTTAGACTATTCAAGGAAAACAAACTGTATAAAAGAGAGGGACAGAATTTAGAAACAGAATTAACATTTGAAATATAGACTCACTCAAGCACACAGAGCTATACTTTATAAATTGCAATAACTGTCAACATATATCAGCTGTAGTGATTTGGAATTTTATCAGGAAAACCAAAATTCTCATAATCTATGCTTAATATTATAATTGACTACAGTAGTGTGCTAAATTGTTGTTGAATACAGGAATACTTCCAGAAGATAATACAAAAACAAAAAAGAAATAAAACATAAAGGAGATATTAAGAAGTCCTAAAAATAATCTTGTGCTGAAAAATATTGAGATTGCAAGATTGAAAAGGCTTACCATGTATTGAGTGGCAGGAATTTTAAACTCGCAGACACACACACACACATTGGGTACATTATGGTAACATTCCTGAATCCTTAAAATTAAAAAAGAAATCAGTTTTATGAGAATTAAATGACATGTAAAACAGCCTTATTATTGGAAGTATTTGTTACAAGATGAGTGCAGAAATATATCTTCAGGATGCTGAATACAATTAATCTTGAAATAAAATCTTTGCAAATTAAATTTTTATTTAAATGAAAGGACATGTAAGAATTCATATTTTTTCAGAGAAAGTACCCAGTCTGTAAGAATTATAAAATAATATACTCAAAAGTGAAACAATTCAGAACAAAACCATTAGTGAAACCTACATTAAATATGAATAAATATGATCTTTTAAAAAATATATACAACTCCATCACTTAATCCCAGAATTACTTATTAAATAGAAGATATGAATTAGGGAATTGGAAAAAACAGTATGAAAAATAAATTAGGTTTTCTTAGATTTTCATTTATTGTTTTATTTCTGTATATGGTAAAAATGTAAAAACTACTAAAATATATGTATCTGTACTTTTTTCTGTCTTACAAACCATTATGGGAACAAGAATTCAAAATAGAAAATTAAAAATTATAAAACAGGCAAAAAAGGGGAGTGTAATAAGAAACGTGGCAAACAGAAAACAATCGAATAGCAGAAAGACTGTCAAATATTTTATTAATTAAAATGGGTCTGAATTTACATATACATGACAGAGCTTTATAGATTGTATTATACCTTTCTATACAACATAGAATTAAAAAAGAAAACTTTCAATAATATGGAAATATATAAATACTAGAAAATCTGAAGAGAGATTAAATATAAAAATATTAATATCAACTATACTATAATTATTAAAGCATTAGAAAGAAATACACTATGTTGAATAGCAATGGTGACAAAGGCCAACCTTGTCTGGTTCCAGTTCTAAGAGGAAAAAATTTTAGTTTTACTCCATTTAGGAAAATATTAGCTGTGGGTTTGTAATAGACAGTCTCGATCAGTTTAAGAAATGTGCCACCTATACCTATACTCAATTCAGTGTCCTTATTAGAAAAGGATGCTGGATTTTATCAAATGCTTTTTGAATCCTACTTGATCATGATGTATGACTTTTTTGATGATAAACTGTAATCTGTTGGCCAAGATTTTCTTGAGAATTTTTCATCAATATTCATTAGTGAAATTAGTCTGAAATTCTCCTTTTTAGTTGGGTCTTTACCTGGTTTTGGTATCAAGGTGATATTTGCTTCATAGAACGTATTGGGGGCAGATTCCTTCCTCCTCAATTTTTGGGAATAATTTCTGTAATATAGGAATAAGTTCTGCTTTGAAAGTTTGATAAAATTCTGGTGTGAAGCCATTCGGACCAGGGCATTTTTTTGTTAGGAGATTTTTTATTTTTTCTTTGATCTCAGTGCTTGAAATTGGTCTGTTCAGGAGATCTATTTCATCTGGGCTAAGTTGAGGGAGAGGGTGTGATTCCAAATATTGATCCATTTACTTCACATTGTGAAATTTCTGGGTAGTATTCAGAGATAATGTCTTGTATTTCTATGGCATCAGTTGTTATTTCCCCTTTATCATTTCTGATTGAGGTTACTAGAGATTTTACCTTTTTATTTCTAGTTAGTCTAGCCAAAGGCTTATCTATTTCATTTATTTTTTCAAAAAACCAACTCCTTGTTTCATTAATTTTCTGAATGATTCTTTTGTTTTCAATTTCATTGGTCTCTGATTTAATTTTGTATATTTCTTTTCTTCTGGTGGGTTTATGCTTAGATTGTTCTTCTTTTTCAAATTCCATCAGATGGCTTCTGAGTTTGTTGATATGCTCTCTTTCTGTTTTTCGAATGTAGGCTTCTAAAGTGATAAATTTTCCTCTCAGGACTACTTTTGCTGTATCCCATAGGTTTTGGTAGTTTTTATCTTCCTTGTTCTTATACTCAAGGAAGTTAATGATTTTCTTTTTTATTTCTTCCTGCACCCAAGTGTCATTCAGCATAAGGTTGTTTAACTTCCATGTCTTTGTGTGAGGTTGAGCATTTTTGTTGGAGTTGAGTTCCACTTCTAGTGCCTTGTGGTCTGAAAAGATGCAAGGTAGAATTTCAGTTCTTTTGATCCTGCTGAGGTTTGTTTTGTGTCCTAGGATATAATCAGTTTTGGAGAATGGTCCATGGGACGATGAGAAGAATGTATATTCTATATCTTTGGGATGGAGCGTTCTGTATACATCTATCAAGCATAGGTGTTCTAAAGTCTCATTTAAATCTCTGATATCTTCATTTAATTTCTGTTTAGAGGATCTGTCCAGCTCTGAGAGAGGGGTGTTAAAGTCCCCTGTTATGGGGTTATAGGATATTGTATTGCTCAGACTAAGCAAGGTCTGTTTCAAGAATCTGAGAGCATTTAAACTGGGTGCATAAATATTTAAAATTGAAATGTCTTCTTGTTGTATTTTTCCCTTAACCAATATGAAGTGACCATCATTATTTTTTTTAACTTTAGTTGCTTTAAATCCACATGTATCTGAGAATAAGATTGCAACCCCTCTTTTCTTCTGTGTTCTGTTTGCCTGAAAAATTGACCTCCAACCCTTAACTCTGAGTTTTAATTTGTCTTTGGATGTGAGGTGTGTTTCCTGCAGACAGCAAATAGATAGCTTGTGTTTTTTAATTCAGTCAGCGAGTCTGTGCCTCTTCATAGGGGAATTCTAGCCTTTGACATTTATTGAGAAAATTGATAAGTGTGGTAGCGTTCTAATTCATTGTATTTTGTGAAAGTCCATTGGTTAGTTTTGTCTATTGCATCATTGGGGAAACTAGGTTCTGCCCTATATTTTCTGGGTGTTTACTTGGCTGAAGGTCCATTGTGATGGTCAGTATTTCGGACAGGTTGAAATATTTCCTGTAAAACTGGTCTTGTGACAAATTTCCTCAATGTTTGCATATCAATAAAAGATTTGATTTCTCCATCAATTTTAAAGCTTAGCTTGGTGGGGTATAGAATTCTGGGCTGGAAATTGTTCTGTTTAAGTATGTTAAGGATAGATGACAATTGTCTTCTGGCTTAAAAAGTTTCATTAGAGAAATCTGTGGTCACCCTGATAGGTTTGCCCCTGTAGGTCAGCTGGCGCTTACTCCTGGCAGCTTGCAAGATCTTTTCTTTTGTCTTGACTTTAGATAAATTCATCACAGTGTGCCTTGGAGAAGTTCTATTTGAGTTGAGGTGACCAGGGGACCAATAACCCTCTAAAAGGAGTATGTCAGAATCTTTGGTGATATTTGGGAAATTTTCATTTACAATATTCTCTAGAATGGCTTCCATTCTTCTGGGACATTCTTCTTCCCCTTCAGGGATACCTATAACTCATATGTTTGAACGCTTCATAAAGTCCTATAATTCTGTCAGTGAATGTTCTGCTTTCTCTCTCTTCTTTTTGGCTTCTTTAACTATCTGAGTTATCTCAAGAGCCTTATCCTCTACCTCTGAGATTCTTTCTTCTGCATGTTAATATTTTTTATTGCATCCTTAAGTTCCCTAATTGGTGACTTCAGTTCCTTCAGCTCTGCTATATCCTTTTTATATTCTTCGTATCGTTCATCTCTTATTTGATTCTGTTTTTGAATTTCCTTTTGGTTATTATCCACTTTCTCAGCAATTTGTTTCTTTGCTTTTTGATTGTTTTCCACTTTCTCAGCAATTTCCTTTATTGTTTTCATTACCTGTATTTTAAATTCCCCTTCTGTCATTTCTAACATTTCTTTATAGGAGGAATCTTCTGCGGTAGCTATCTTATGATCCCTAGCATGGGTTACTCTGGCCTGGAATTTCATGTTGCCAGGATTTTTCTGCTGATTCTTCCTCATGAGTGCTTTCTTGTATCTGTTTCCTTACCCTAATTTTCCTTTCACTTCTTCTTGCTCTTTAAGTTACTGTAGCGCTGGCTTAAAGTTTTAATGAGTCCTTCTGGTGCAAGACCAGAAGGATGAAAAGGTTAAAGAGCAAGAAGGGAAAAACGATTTAAAGAAGAGAGAGAAGGATGGCGCTTGTCATCGAGTAGGGAGCTGGCCCGCTATACCGAAGGTGACGGGTTCAAATCCAGTCTCGGCCAAACTGCAAAACAGAAAAATAGCCAGGTGTTGTGGCGGACGCCTGTAGTCCCAGCTACTCTGGGGGCTGAGGCCAGAGAATCGCCTAAGCCCAGGAGTTGGAGGTTGCTGTGAGCTGTGTGACGCCATGGCACTCTACCGAGGGCAATAAAGTGAGACTGTCTTTACAAAAAAAAAAAAGAGAGACAGAAAAAAAAAGAAAAGAGAAATACGCCACCTCCACCAGGTAGAGAGGAAAGACAAAAATACTATAACTTGAACCGAAACAAATAAGCAAAACCCTTATGGCATAAAATTAGGGGGGGAATAATAAGGACAAAAACACTAGCAAAAATGAAATTCTAATCGTTGAAGAAGAAAAAAATGGAAGATTATATTTAAACTACAATGTGGAAAAAAAAAAAAAAGAAAAAATGTTGATATTAAAAGAAAACAAAAACCCCACAACCAAGAAACCAAACAGTATATATATCTTGCTAAGTATTGACTGGGCAATAGGTGATCTTCTGAGGTATGAGATATTAATCACAATGTTGATACAGCTATACAAGATAGGGACTGGAGGCCTTTGCTGATTACTCAGACCCTGCAGGCTTGGGAGCCCAAATAACTCCTCAGCCCACTCAAAAGACACTCCAAGCCATAAACCTTGGCCAAGCAGAAGCTTTCCAGGGAAAGCACTTACCCTGGTAGCTCTCCTGGTGTGGCTGGCTGCTTATCCAGTGCACCAAATCTAGTCTTCCCCCTATGTCCCTGAGGGCCACAGCTGGCAGTCTGCCAAACACTTGGATCTCCACACTTGCCCAGCGTCTCAGTCCCTGCTTTGGGCAGCTCAGTCACTAGATTACTCGCCCAAGGTCTACCGGCTGATCCCGGCCCTGCAGCTTGCAGGGGCACCCCACAGCTGAATGATAGTAGCTCTTTTCCAACTCAGCTGCTCAGTCTAGGGCCCCAGACAACATCCAGCCTCATCTGCACACCAGCCCAAGATCTCCCAAGGCAGTTCAATCGAGTGTCCAAGACCAAAAAAAACGAAACAGCCCTCAGGTAAGGCTTTTCCTCCTTACAATCTCACAGTTGCTGTGGTTACAGCTGCAAGCAGCCTCTGACCAAACAAACGCACCTACCACTTGCCAGTTTTCCACTGCTTCTGACCTCCTTGTGGGGTCCAAAAGTCTCTCACTGACCTCCTGTATCATCAAAGGGAAGCCTCTGGGTGAAACCTACCTGCCAGAGATGCCTGGGGTCCTCTCTCCCCACTCTCAACTGAGCCCGGCTGCACAAAAGCTGCTACTCGGCTGCCATCTTCACTCAGGTCAGGATTTTTTGAATTTCTGAGGAGTCTGTTGTTATTTGTCTTTACCATTTCTGATTGATGAAATTAGAGATTTTACTGTTTTTTTCCTGGTTAGGTTAGCGAAAGGTTTATCTGTCTTATTGACTTTTTCAAAAAACCAACTTTTTGATTTATTGATCTGTTGTATAATTCTTTTGTTTTCAATTTCATTTAATTCTGCTCTAATTTTGGTTGTTTCTTTTCTTCTGCTGGGTTTGGGATTGGAATGTTCTTCCTTTTCTAGTTGCTTCCTCTACTTGCATTAAGTTGTTAACTTCCTCTCTTTCCGTTCTCTTGAGTAAAGCTTGCAGTGCTATGAATTTCCCTCTTAGGACTGCCTTTGCAATATCCCAGAGGTTCTGATAATTCGTGTCTTCATTATCATTTTGCTCCAAAAATTTGTTAATTTCCTTGTTAATCTCGTCTATGACCCAGCTATCATTCAGCATAAGGTTAGTAATTTCCCTTTTGATTTTTTTCTTTAATCCTTGGGTTGTTTAAAAGTGTGTTATTTGGGCACCACCTATAGCTCAGTGGGTAGGAAGCTGGCTACATACACTGAGACTGGCAGGTTCGATCCTGGCCCTGGCCAGCTAAAACAACAATGACAACTGCAACCAAAAAAATAGCTAGGCATTGTGGCAGGTACCTGTAGTTGCAGCTGTTTGGGAGGCTGAGGCAAGAGAATCACTTAAGCCCAAGAGTTTGAGGTTGCTGTGACCTGTGATGCCATGGCACTCTACCCAGGGGGAAAATTTGAGGTGCTGTCTGAAAAAATAAATAAATAGAAAGAAAAGTGTGTTAGTTGGTTTCCAAATACTTAGTGGTTCCATAGAGATCTTTCTTGTCATTTTTAGTTTAATTCTATTGTGTCTGAGAATATACTTTGTAACATGAATTCTTGTAAATCCGTTAATTTAAACTTACAATGTGGTTCAGAAAATATTCTATCTTGATAAATACTTGTGTATACTTGAAAAAAATGTATATTGCTTTTGATGAGTGGAACATTTTATAAAAGTTAAGTTGGTAGAGTTGTTAAAGTCTGTAATAACACCCTTGCTTATTTTCTGTTATTGACAGCAAATTTAGATTTCTGACTAGAATTGTGGATTTTTCTATTCCTCTTTGAAATTACATTAATTCTTGCTTTACATATTTTGAAACTTTGTTATATAGGGTTATTATATTCTCTTAATTGGCTCTTTAAAGCAATATGAAATTAACTGCATCCCTGGTGATATCACTGAAATCTATGTTTGAAGTAAAATGTGATCACTCTTAACTCTCTTTGTACTGGTGTTAGCATGGTATAGCATCATTTTTGTTTGTTTGTTTTTTAACTTTTAACCTGTTTGTCTTTATACCTTTATATTTAAAGACATAGGCATCTTAAAATTGGGTCTTTTTACAACCAATTTGATAATCTCAGCTTCTAAATTGTGGTGGTTTGACCAAGTACATAAAATTTTTGATATGTTTAGGTTTGACTGTTATTCCACTAGTTACTCCTTCTGTATGTTGTTTTCTGCCTTTTGTATTAAGTGTTTTTTATGATTCTCTTTTATCTCTGTTGAATTTTACTTTATTGAGTGCTGTTATGCTTAGAAAATTTCACTTAGCTCTTCTCCATTTCCAGTACCCTTTCTTTCTAATTAATAGTACATGAATAGTTTTTATGATTGTTCCATGGGTACTTGGGAAGGAGGAACATTGGGTGTAAACTTTGATTATATACAGGGTGGCCATCAAGTTCATATATTATTTTAAATTGCACATGAACTTTATGGCCACGCTGTACATAGCTGTAAGATATACTTTATTTATTAAGTTGCCGGAGTCCTTGATTGTTTTGTCCACTGGATTTGTTTTATTTTTATACTGAGTGTATATTAAAGTTTGCCATTATCACTGTGTTTTTAGCTCTTGGTCCCTGCACATCCTGTAGCTGCTTCTTCATAAAATGATTATTGTGTTTGTTGCTTGATGTATATATAATCGTAAATGCCAATCTTGTGAGTTTTTTTTAGGATTAAAATATGCTCCTTTTAATGGTTGTGTTTAATCCTTTTTGGCTTGAATTCTACTTGTCTTGTATTAAGATTTGCTGTGTTTTTGTCGGTTTACTTGGTAACCTTTGGGCATCATTTTATTTTTGCCTCTCTGAACCAGTTTGAATAAGCTCATACTAATGAACTTCTTCTGTTTTTCCCCTCACATTTTTAGTTGCATTATTTTCACTTTGGGAGTTCTGTTTTTCATGTATAGCATATAGATGAGGCTTGGGTTATAAGCCAAATTGGAAATCTTTTTGTTTTAGTAGGCGAGTTAAGTCCATTCACATTTACTGATATGACTGAATATGTGTGGTTTCAACTTTTTTACCTCAGCCTGCCAAGTAGCTGGGGCAATAGGCGCCTGCCACGTATGGGTCCTTTTTCTATTTTTGGTAGAGATGCATCTCGCTCTTGCTCAGGCTTGTCTTGAGCTCCTGAGCTCAAGCAATCCTCCAGCCTTGGCCTGCCAGTGTGCTGGAATTAATAGGCATGAGTCACTGCGCCTGGCCTGTTTGTACATTGTTTTCCAACAGATCTCTAGAACTTTTTCATCTTGCAAAACTGAAACTCTGTACTCGTTGAATAACAACTCCCCATTAACCTCTTGCCCCTGGAGGCCACAATTCTACTGTTTCTATAGTTTGATTACTTTAGATACCTCATAAATGGTGTGATGCAGGATTTGTGGATGGCACATGTCACTTGGCTTAATGCACTTAAGATTCATCCATGTTGTACTCATGATCCTATAGACAGAATTTTCTTCTTTTCAAAGACTGAATAATATTCCATTATATTTATACACCACATGGACATTTGGGTTTTCCACATCTTGGCTAGGTGAATAATGTTACAGTGAACATGGATGTGCACATAATCTCTTCATTATCCCATTTTCAGTTCTTTTGGATGTATACCTAGAAGTGGGGTTGCTGGATCATATCTATTTTTTAATTTTTTGGAGGAACTTCTGTACTGTTTTCCATAGTAGGTATACCATATTATATTCTTACCAACAGTATGCAGGAATGCTACTTTGTTCTATCTATATCCTTATCAGCATTTGTAATTTTCTGTTTGTTTGATAATAGAAGATGAGATCTCATTGTGGTTTTGATTTGCATTCCCCTGTGCATTTTCCTGTGTTGTGAAGTTGAGCATCTTTTTGTATGCTTTTTGGCCATTGTATAACTTTTTTTTTTTTTTTTTTTGAGACAGAGCCTCAAGCTGTCACCCTGGATAGGGTGCTGTGGCATCACAGCTCACAGCAACCTCCGATTCCTGGGCTCAAGCAAGTCTCCTGCCTCTGCCTCCCAGGTAGCTGGGACTGCAGGCACCCGCCACAACGCCCGGCCATTTTTTGGTTGCAGCCGTCGTTGTTTGGCGGGCCGGCTGGATTCGAACCCGCCAGCTTAGGTGTATGTGGCTGGCGCCTTAGCCCATTGAGCCACAGGCGCCAAGCCTGTATAACTTCTTTAGTAAAATGGCTATTCAAATCCTTTGCTCATTTTAAATTGAGTTTTTTCGGGTTTTATTTTATTTTTTTGGTTGAGTTTTAGTTCTTTATATATTCTGGATATTAACTCCTTATCACATATATGGTTTTTAGTTTTTTTCCCCATTCTGTAGGTTGCCTGTTCGCTCTGTTGATTGTTCTCTTTGCTCTGTATACATTTTAAAATAGGGTGCAGTCTCATTTGTCTATTTTTGCTTTTGTTATTTGTGCTTTTGCTGTTAAAGAAATTGTCAAATTCGTTGTCATGAGTCTTTCTCCTTACATTTTCTTCTAGGGGTATTATAATTTCAGGCCTTATGTTTAAATATTTAACTTTTTTTTTTTTTTTTCCCCCGACAGAGTCTCATTCTCACCCTTGGTAGAGTGCCATGGCATTATAGTTCATAGCAACCTCAAACTCTTGGGCTCGAACAATCCTCTTGCCTCAGCGCCCCCAGTAGCTGGGAATACAGCAACTGCATTTTTTAGGAGAGATAAGTTCTCACTCTTGCTCAGGCTGGTCTCAGACCCTTGAGCTCAGGCAATCCACCTGCCTCAGCCTTCTGGAGTGTAAGAATTATAGGCGACCACACCCTGCAGCTCTTTAATCCATTTTTAGTTAATTCTTGGGAACTTTTTTCTTTTGCATGTGGATATTCCGTTTTCCCAGCACCATTTGTTGAAGAAATTAACCTTGCTTCATTGTGTAGCCTTAGCATCCTTATTGAAGATCATTTGACCATACATGTGATAGTTTATCTCTGGGCTCTCTGGCCTATGTGTCTGTGTTTTATGCCAGCACCATACTATTTGATTATCATAACTTTGCTGTGTGCTTTGAGTCAAGGAATTTGAGACTCCAGCTCTGATTTTCTTACTCAAGATTGTTTTGGTCATTTGTAGACCTTCAAGATGCCATATGAATATTAGAACACTTTTTTTTTTTACTTCTGCAAAAAATGCCATTAGGATTTTGATAGAGATTGCATTGACTCTGTAGATTGCTTTGAGTAGTATGGACAGTTTAACAGTATTAAGTCTTTCAATCCATGAATATGGTTTACCTTTCTGTCAATGATTTCTAGTTTTCAGTGTGCAAGTCTTTTTGCCTTTGCAGTTAAGTTATTCTTAAGTATTTTATTATTTTGTTGCTATTCTAATAAGGCTTTCTTAATTTATTTTTCAGATTACTCACTTTTAGTATATAGAAAGGCAACTAATTTTTCTCTGTTGATCTTATACCCTGCAACTTTGCTGAATTCATTTATTAGTTCTAACAGGGTTGTTTTGTGGAATCTTTAGTTTCTACATACAAGATTATGTCATCTGGGTACAGAGATAATTTTACTTCTTCCTTTCAAATGTGGATACATTTCTTTTTGTTGATAATTGGTATCTCTAGGACTTCTAGTACTTGATGAATAGAAGTGGTTGAGAGTGAGCTTGTTTCTGATGTCACAGGGAAGACTTTTATTTTTGAATGTGATGTTAGCTGTGGATTTTTCATGTATGGCATTCATTATGTTGAGGTAATTTTCTTTGATTTCTACTTTTTTGAGTATTTTTATCATGAAAAGTTGAATTTTATCAAATGCTTTTTTTGCATCAATTGAGATTATCATGTGATTTTTATCCCCCATTCTGATGTAATATATTATAGTGATTGGTTTTCATATGTTCAACCAACCTTGCTTTCTAAGAGTATATCCTACTTGGTCATGGTGTATAATCCTTTTAATATGTTGTTGAATTTGGTTTGCTAGTATTTTCTAGAAAATTTTTGTCTCACTATTCACTAGGGATATTGGTCTGTAGTTTTCCTATGTTATCTTTGGTTTTGATATCAAGATAAAGCTGGTCTCATAAAAGGAGGTTGAAAGTGTTATTTCCTCTTCAGTTTTTTGAAATAATTTTAGAAGGATTGGTGTTCATTTTTTATGTTTAGTAGAATTCTCCAGTGAAGCCATGTGATACCAGATTTCTTTCTTTTTTTTTTCTGGAAAAATTATTTTTATTTTTTAAAAATATATTTATTTTCATTTTTAAATGAACTTATTTGAGAAATACATAAAATATGATGGAACACTTCATAGACCCCTTAACATAATGAAATAGGCAATAATAATACGCATATATTTGAAAGTATGAATACACAAATATACAAATGGCAATCACGGGCACAAATGTGTAAGTTCACATCACTATAGTTGGTAATTGTGTATGCTCGGCTTTATTAACTGAAGTCATCTGAAGTAATGTGACAGGGAAGCTAAGTCTTTGACAAAATGATCAAAAGCCACAATGAGTCATCACCTCATCATCATGGCACCAGTTACCCAAAAGCCTAAATTTTTTTTTTTATTTTTTATTAAATCATAGCTGTGTTCATTAGTGCAATCATGGAGTACAATGTGCTGGCTTCATATACAATCTGAAATATTTTCATCCAACTGTTCGACATAACCTTCGTGGGATTTTCTCGTTTATTGTATGAAAACATTTGTATTCTGCATTTAGTAGGTTTCACCAGTACCCTTCTAAGATGTACCATAAGTGTGATCCCACCATTTACCAGATTTCTTTTTGGGGAGGTTTTTGATTACCAATTCAATCTCTTCATTTGTTACTACATGCAAGTCTGTTTGGATTTGGTATCTCTTCATGATTCTTCGTAGGTTGTATGTTTCTTAAAATTTATTTATTTTTCTAGTTTATCCAATTTGTTGGTGTATAATTGTTCATAGTAATCTCTTATGATCCTTTTTATTCCATGGCATTAGTGGGAGTGTCTTTTCTTTATTTTCTGATTTTTATTTTTAGTCCTTTCTTTTTTTTGCCTTTAGTCTAATCAAGTGTTTGTCAATTTTGTTTATCTTTTCAAAGAAAAATCCAAATCTTTGTTTTGTTCTTTTTTCCTATATTTCATTTATTTTTACTCTGTTATTCCTTCACTCTGTCTTTATGTTTAGTTTTTCTTTTATTAGTTCTTTGAGGTGTGTAATTAGGTTGTTGATTTGAATTTTTTTTAGTGTAGGCGCTCACCACTATAAACTTTCCTCTTGGCATGGTTTTTGCTGCATCTGTTAGTTTTATTATGTTTTGTTTTCATTTTTCTAATTTTCCTGTTATATTTTTTTCTTTGAACTCTTTGGTTGTTCAAGAGTGCCATTTAATTTTTATATTTGTAAATTTTCCAGTTTTCCTTTATTATTGATTTCTAGTTTCATTCTTTTGTGGTCAGAGAAGGTATATGATATAATTTCAATCTTAAATTGTCATTAAGACCTTTTTGGTGGGTTAACATATGCCCTAGAATGTTCCACGTACAATTGAGGTGAATGTGTATTCTGCTCTTTTGGTTGGAATACTGTGTATATGTCTGTTACATCTAGTTGGTCTATAATATTGTTAAATTCCTGTATTTCTATTCATCTTCTGTCAGATTGATCATTAATGATTATGGGATATTGAAATCCCCAAACACTATTACTGTGTGACTGACTGCTTTTTCTTCAATTCTGTCCATGTTTGCTTTATGTGATTGGGTGCTCTGCTTGTCTGGTGCATGTTTGTTTATAATTGTTGTAGCTTTCTGGTGAATTAATTTTTCATCATGCACTGCCTTTCTTTGTCTCTTTTGATGGTTTTTGACTTAAAACCTATTTTGTCTGATCAAATATGGACATCCCTGCTTTCTTTTGGTTACCAGTTACATAAAATATCTTTTTCCATATTTTTATTTATTTTATTTTATTTTTTTTGCAGTTTTTGGCCGGGGCTGGGTTTGAACCTGCCACCTCCGGCTCATGGGGCTGGCGCCTTACTCCTTTGAGCCTCAGGCACTGCCCTCCATATTTTTATTTTAGCCTATATATGTCCCTTTATGTCTAAAGCAGATCTCTGAAACATATTAAATAGCATTCAATTGGAGTCTTTTGGTTTTGTTTTTAATGTATTTACCTACTTTAAGTCTTTTCATTGGGAAATTTAAGCCATTTATATTCATAGTGATTACTGATGGAGGACTTAGTATTGTCAGTTTGTTCATTGTTTTTTGTATATCTTGTAGTTGTTTTGTTCCTTTTTTTCCTCTGTCTTCTTCTGTTTCATTGATTTTGTGTGTGTGGGGGGGGGGAATGACACTTTATTTAAAAAAACTTTTTGTCTATCTGCTATAGGTATTTTTTGTGTAGTTATCATGGAGATTACATAAAACACCTTACAGATGTAACAGTCTAAAGACTTATAACTTAATTTTAGTCATACAAAACTACTTCCCCTCACTAATGTTTTGTCATAAAAGTCAAAACTTTGTATTTTTTAAACATTAACTTGGTTTTATAGTTATTTTTAAAAATACATTTCTTTTAAATTGTATACCAGAATTAAGAATGATTTGCACACCATCATTTCAGTATTATGGGTTTCTGTATTTGTCTATATTTACCTTTACCTAAGCTTGATAACTTGTATGCTTTCTTGGTGTCTAGCAGCATCCTTTTGTTTCAACTTAAAGGAGCCCCTTTAGCACTTGTAAAGTAGGTTCGGTAGTGATAAACTTCCTCAGTTTTTATTTATCTGGGAAGGTCTTTATTTGTCTTTTATTTTTAAAGGACATTTTGTGAGATATATTACTCTTGTTTGGCAGCTTTTTCTTTCAGGCCTTTGGCTAAATTATCCCATACTTTTCTGACCTGTAATGTTTATGCTGAGACGTACATTAATAATCTCATACAATTGCCCTTGTACATGACTTGTTAGTTTTTCTCTTGCTCTCAGGATTCACTTTGTCTTTGACTTTTGCCAGTCTCAGTGTGAGTATCTTTTGAGTTCATCACAGTTGGAGTTCTTTGAACTTCTTGAATTTGAATGCCCATTTCCTTTATCACATTTGTGAAGTTTTGGGCCATTATTTCTCTAAGTAAGCTCTCTATCCTGTTCTTCTTCTTCTTCTTCTTCTTTTTTTTTTTTTTCTTTTTTTTAGAGATGGAGTCTCACTTTATTGCCTTCAGTAGAGTGTTGTGGTGTCACAGCTCACAGCAACCTCCAACTCCTGGGCTTAAGTGATTCTCTTGCCTCAGCTTCCCAAGTAGCTGCGACTACAGGAGCCCACCACAATGCCCAGCTATTTTTTTGATGCAGTTTGGCCGGGGCTAGGTTTGAACCCGCCACCCTTGGTATATGGAGCCAGTGCCCTACCCACTGAGCCAGAAGCGCCACTCTGATTTCCTTCTTGAACTCCCATATTGTGTATATGGATCCACTTGATTATGTTTTATAAATTCCTTATGCTTTCTTCAGTTTTTGTTTTCTGATTATGTCCCTCTGACTCATTTATTTCAGATGTCCAAATGATTTGCTAATTCTCTGTTCTACTTGATCAGATCTGCTGTTGAACCTCTCTAATGAAGTTTCCAATTCAGTTATTTTATTCTTCAGCTCTAGAAATCCTGTTGGAACTTTTTTTTTTTTTTTTTAATATTTATTTATTTATTTATTTTATTTATTTTTTTGAGACAGAGACTCAAGCTGTCACCCTGGGTAGAGTGCCATGGCATCACAGCCCACAGCAACCTCCAACTCCTGGGTTCAAGCAATTCTCCTCCCTCCGCCTGCTAAGTAGCTGGGATTACAGGCGCCTGCCACAATGCCTGGCTATGTTTTGGTTGTAGCCATCATTATTATTTGGTGGGCCTGGACTGGATTCGAACCCTCCAGCTCAGGTGTATGTGGCTGGCACCTTAGCTACTTGAGCCACAGGCGCCGAGCCACCTGTTGGACCTTATAAAAGATAATTTTCTTTTATTTATTGTCATCTTTCACATGCATTATTTTCCTGATTTCATTCACTTGTCTGTTGATGTTCTCTTGTAGTACATTGATCTTCCTTAAGACACTTACTTTGGGCTCGGCGCCTATGGCTCAAGGGGCTAAGGCACCAGCCATGTTACACCCAAGAATCGGGGTCCCCAGTTACCATAAGAGAGAGCCAGACACTGATGCTATCACACGAGGGCGTTTTATTCAAGCTGGAGCCTGGGCTGCCGGGAGGCACTCCCAGACGCAGCTGGGACTGAGAGCCCTGTGGTAGTGGCGCGTGGGGGGTTTTATGGGGTGGGGGTTGGGGGAACAAAGTGTAGTTCCTGGATTGGTTATTCCTTGTGCCTATATTGGAGTTTAAAGCTGATTGGGTCCCATCAATTTTAATGGCGGGGGTGGGGGGGCAGGTGCACTCCGGGAGATGGGGAGGGGTGTGGCTTACTAAGAGACGAGACCAGGGACTTTCAGGTTTACTCTAAAAAGGAGGATGAAAGCCCAGAATGTCATCACTGGGTCCTTCATTTCCCCCTTTTCCTTGTAACTAAGAGGACCCAATTATGGGACTTCAGTGGTGAGTTTGGGATTGTTAGGGTAGCTAAGGGGCTGTTACTGGGCTCTGAGGACCATGAGTTGCACTGCTTCAACTCATTTTTTAATAAAATTTGTAAGTCTGTTAATTATACATGGTTCTATTGTTAAGGCTAGTAAGAGCAGGATTAGGGGTCCAGCTATGGTAGAAATAAGGGTGGTAAGCCACGGGGACCAATTAAACATAGCCTCATACCAATTCTGGGCTTGCTTTCTTTCTTGTCTGCATTTCTGTAGTCCTTCCTGTAGTAGGGTCATGGGTTCTTTACCCCAGAATGGTCAGCATAAAAACAGCATTCTTCGCCTAGAGCAGTGCACAATTCTCCTTGCTGCAAAAACAGCAAGTCGAGCCCCCTCTGGTTCTGGAGCACTACTTCAGAGAGGAAAGCAAGGGAGTCCTGAAGTAAAGTGATAGATTTTTCTATCCTTTCTATATCTAGATCAATAGCCACTCGCAGCACTCCATAGTTTTTATCTTGGAGGACTAGAGCTGAGATTCCGGTGCCTGCTCCTGCTAATCCCAGTCCTAACAGGGCGGAGATGGTGAGAGCTGTCCCTTTTGAGACGAAGGCCTGTGCTTTCAAATCTCTGAAAAATAGTCTCTTGTTTATGGTAAATTAGTCTAGGTATCAGTTGTACAAGGACACAGTAGTCTTTGGTCGCATTTAAGACTCCTGAGTGTATGCATGGGGCCAGGCCCGTAGAGCAAGCCCACCAGGCGTCTCTGGGAGGTAGTAAATACCTGGTTCCGTTCCACTGGTAGATATTATTACACAGGTGCCTGTGGGAGGTGGGCACCCATCCCACACAAGTTCCCTTTCCTGAGACAGATTGGAGGGTAAGGAGGGGGTGACCATGCTGATGCCAGTGGCAAGCCGAGGCTTTACCAGAAGTGAAACTGGGGACTTTACATCAAGACAGAGCCAGCATGTGTTAGTCAACTCCAGCCGCAATTGATTAAGTACCCAATAGGTGCTGACGAGGAGGTCCCAAATAGGATGTGGGGGCCTGGTGAGGCTAGTTGGTGAGGAGCTGAGAAAGGGATTAGGAGAGGGGGAGGCAGGGGACGTAGAGAGTGGAGTAGCCAGAGCCGGTGGGCATGGTTGCAAAACTGTGTTAGGACCAACAGCTAAAGAGGGGCCTGAGTTGGGTGCAGTATAGATAACCTTTAGGGTGAACAGACCCCCTCTGTCCGTGTAGGGCTACCGGACTCTGTCATACAGGCGAATTCCCTAAGTCTTGCCCCATTTCCATCCTGCCGCTTTTCTCCCTGCTGCTGTGAACCTGATGAGTACGAGGTTGCAAAGTTGATTTGGATGACTCCGCGCCCCCCTTCATCGGCAAGATGGTGGAGCCACTGTGGCTTGCCGTACTGTAATGAGGTCCCCTTTGTGTGTGGGGATCCCACCAGATTTGGCCCATGAAGACACAACTCCAAGCTTGGCAGAAAGAATGTTCGACTCCACCACACTTGTCTACCTGGTAGCTAGGGCACATGTAGTAGTGGCTGGTGTCCCATCCAATGATTTCAATTAAATAATTTAAGTCTACCTGTAAATCTGGATACCAGTTGCCCCGGGGGTGTAAGCCCCAGGTCTGGTTTAGAATTTCTCCTTTGGCTCCTGCCAGGATCTGCCAGGTGACGTTAAAAGCCTGGTGTGGGCTGCAAAGGGCTTGGCGTGAGTTTGAGCAAGGGGTACATACAGTTAACAGGAGTGTTAGGACTGTCATCAGGGCAACTGTGTTGGATGCTTGAATTTGAGCTCGAGTGCAGGGTCTTTCTCAAGCTTCCATTGTGGGGTGTAATCCTCTTTGATGGCAAATGGGTCTGCCAACCAGACATGGGTGTGATGGACCCACACAGCAATGCGGTCGACTTTGAGTGCAGCGGAGGTGGTCAGGATCACAATGTGAGACCCTTTCCACCATGGTTCGAGAGTTTCCTGCAGGTGTCTTTTTTTTTTTTTTTTTTTTTTTTTTTGTGTTATAGCCTCAAGCGGTAACACGGGTTAGAATGCAGTGGCATTACAGCTCACAGCAACCTCCAATTCCTGGGCTCAAGCAAGTCTCCTGCCTCTGCCTCCCAAGTAACTGGGACTACAGGCGCCCACCACAATGCCCAGCCATTTTTTGGTTGCAGCAGTCATTGTTGTTTGGTGGGCCCGGGCTGGATTCGAACCCTCCAACTCAGGTGTACGTGGCTGGCGTCTTAGCCCGTTGAGCCACAGGCGCCAAGCCACCTGCTGGTGTCTTTTGACATAGACCCAGTCCCCTGGCCGAAACTCATGAGGCTCTGGGATTGGGCCTTCTGCATAGGTGGCACTCAGGTGGTTCCAATTTTCTTTCTGAACCTGCTGGTAACAGTAGAGGGAAGGAAGAAAATCTTCATCATTTGCCTCTGTTAAAAGATCTATACGGTTGTTTGGAATAATAGGAGGTGGTCTCCCATAAAGAATTTTCATAGGGGGAGAGGCCTAGAGTGTAGGGGGAATTTCTGACCCTATATAATGCAAAGGGAAGGAGAGCCACCCAGTCCCCACCATACTCTAGGGTTAATTTGGTTAAGGTCTCTTTTAAAGTTTTACTCATCCTTTCTACCTGTGCTGAGCTCTGGGGCCTATATGCACAATGTAATTTCCAGGTTGTTCCCAGTGCTGTGACTACTCCCCGAGTTACTTGAGATATAAAGGCTGGCCCATTGTCTGAGCCAATTATAGCTGGTGGTTAATACCTGGGAAGAATGTCCTCTAGCAGCTTTTTCACCACGGTTTGAGCCATTTCATGTTTTGTGGGGAAGGCTTCTACCCACCCTGAGAAGGTATCTACAAAGACTAAGAGATATTTGTACCCATACTGACCAGGCTTAATTTCCATAAAGTCCACTTCCCACTACGCACCAGGCTTGGTGCCCCTTGTGCGGGTGCCTTGGTCGGGCATTAGTGAGCTGGCAAGCTTTGCAAGCATTAACTATCTGGTCCATTTTGGCATCCATTCGCTTGATCTTAATCCGTGCATGTCGGATTAAGTCTCTTAACTTCCTGCTACCCATATGGGTTGCCTGGTGCATGCGCTGCAGGATGTCTTGCCTTAGCCGCGCAGGGAGGATGATTTTTCCATCGGCTGTGCACCACCAGCCATCGTACTGGGAAGTGTTACGTGCCTGAGGGATGGTGTGGATGCATGCCAAGTCTTCAGGGGTGTATCTGGGCTCTTCTGTCAGGACTGGAGGCCTGGTGTCAGGAAGGGTGACTGCCAGGAACTGTGTGTCTCTGAGGGCTGCACTTCTGGCATCTTTGTCCGCCTGATGATTGCCCTTTGCCACTGGGGTAATGGGCTTTTGGTGCCCTGGGCAATGGATGATGGCTAGCTTTTTTGGTAGCCAGATGGCAGCTAATAAGTCCCGTATTTCTTGCTTGTTTTTAACAGTTTTCCCCTCCACTGTCAGCAACCCCCTCTCCCGGTAGATGGCCCCGTGGATGTGAGTGGTGGCAAACGCTTATTGGCTGTCAGTATAGACATTAAGCTTTTTTCCTCTGTCTAGAACTAGGGCCTTGGTAAGGACAATTAATTCAGCCCGTTGGGCGGAGGTTCCGATTGGAAGGGGTTCAGCCCAAAGTGTACCTGTCTTGGAGACCACCGCTGCCCCCGAGTGCCATTGGCTATCCTTCACGAAGCTGCTGCCATCTGTGAACCAGGTTTCCTCGGTGTCCTGTAGCAGTTGGTTGGTCAGGTCTTGACGTGTGCTATGGACTTGAGCTAGAATGTCCTGGCAATTGTGGAGTGGTGTTTCCACATCCGGGTTGGGCAGGAGAGTAGCAGGGTTTAGGGCAGTACTGGGCAAGCACCGGATTCGTGGTGGGTTTAGTAACAAGCTCTGGTAGTGTGTTAGCTGCGCATTACTCATCCACCAGTCTGGGGATTGTTTTAAGACTCCTTCAGTGGCATGGGTTGTGTTTAGCAACAGTTCCTGCACCATGGTGAGTTTGTCTGCGTCCTTTACAAGCAGTGCAGTGGCTGCCACAATGCAGAGGCAGGAGGACTATCCTGACGCCACTGGGTCTAGTTTTTTTGATAAGTAGGCTACTGGATGGGTCCAGGGCCCCAAGGTCTGGGTCAACACCCTCTTGGCCATCCCTTTGTGTTCGTCTACATAGAGATGAAATGGTTTTGTAATGTCCGGGAGCCCCAAAGCAGGGGAAGAAAGCAGAGCAGTCTTAAGTCTCTGAAAGGCTAATTCTCTTTCTGTTGTCCACTCAAAGGGGTGCCCCTCCTTCGTGGCTTCATAGAGGGGTTTTGCAATTTCAGCAAAGTCTGGCACCCAAAGTCGACAGAACCCTGCTGACCCCAGGAACTCTTGCACCTGCCTGGGGTTGGTTGGGGTCGGGATCTTGAGTACAGTCTGCTTTCTGGCCTCAGTGAGCAACCTTTGACCATCTTTAAGGGTGTATCCTAAGGAACTTACAGTTTGTTGACAGATCTGGGCCTTTTTCGCGGATGCCTGATATCCCTGGTCCCCCAGGGTGACGAGCAGGTTGCGTGTACCTTGTAGGCAGTCCTGTTCGCTGATGGCCACCACTAGGATGTCATCTATGTACTGAAGGAGGGTCAGGTTGGGGTGTTGTCTGCGGAACTCACCCAGACCTTCATGCAAGGCTTCATCAAAGATAGTTGAAGAGTTCTTAAACCCTGTGGCAAGGGGGTCCATGTTAGCTGTCCACTGATGCCTCTCTCTAGATCACTCCACTCGAAGGCAAACAGGGCCTGGCTCTGGGGTGCTAGCGACAAGCTGAAGAAGGCATCTTTTAAATGTAATACCGTATACCAGGTCTGGGATGGGGCCAGTGAACTTAGGAGGTTGTAAGGGTTCGGTACAGTCAGGTGAATGTCTATTACCCGCTTGTTAACCTCCTGGAGGTCTTAAACTGGCCAGTAATCATTAGTGAGGGACTTTTTTACTGGTAGCAAAGGGGTATTCCACGGGGACTGGCAGGGGATCAGGATCCCGGTGTCTAGTAACCGCCAAATGTGTGGCAGAATTCCGTTTCTGGCTTCAGGGGTCATGGGGTACTGCCTTACCCGCACCGGTTCAGCTTCAGGCTTGAGCTCGACTATGATCGGGGGCCGGTGTTTTGCCAGTCCCACTCCCCCCATTTCAGCCCAGGCTAATGGGTAGGAGTTCAGCCACTCAGAGATATCTGCTTGGCTCAGTGGCAGAGGTTGCTGATGAAGTCGATACTCATCCTCTAGGCGCAGAGTTAGGACATGGACAGGATGTACCTGTCTGTCCGTAACCTGGGGTGTTCCTTGTTTGAAAGAAATTTGTGCTCCAATTTTACTAAGGAGGTCTATACCAAGTAGGGGTTAAGGGCAGTCTGGGATGACCATAAATGCGTGTGACACTCGGCCTGCCGCTATGTTTACTGTTCTCCGTGTGGTCCATGAGTATTGTTTCATCCCAGTGGTGCCCTGCATGCAGGATTTCTTGGAGGCTAACTTGCCTGTACTTTCAACTAGGACTGAGTGTTGTGCACCTGTATCGACTAAGAAGTCTATTGGTGTCCCCTCCACTTTGAGGGTTACCAAGGGTTCGGGGAGGGGATCCGAACCCCATCCCCTCTAGTCACTGAGTTCCCCAAGTTCTAGAATGTGGGCTCGGTTTCGAGTGGGGGGTCCGCATTGTCCTGTTTTTTTTGGACATTCTCTGGCCCAGTGGCCAGTCTCCCTGTACTATGCACACTGATCTCTCCATAGCCAAGGTTGACCCCCCTCTCAACTTCCTACCTCCTCCTCCTCCGGCCAGTTTCCGCAGCCTCTGCTCCTTCTCCTCGGAGCCACTTACTGTGGTGGCGAGTAGGATGTTAGCAAGGTCCTTGGTCTGTTTGTTACTGGCACACGTCTGTTTTTCCTCCAGGCTCTCTCGGTTGTTGTATACTCGTTCAGCCACCACCAACAAGTCCTGCAAGGACTTCTCTGCCAGCCTGTCTATTCTCTGAAGTTTTCTCTTAAAGTCAGGAGCTGACTGATTAGCAAAAGCCATCATAACAGCTGCCTTACTACTCTCCTCCTCTGGATCCATGGGCACGTAGGTGCAGAACGCCTCCATGATCCGCTCTAGGAAGGCGGTGGGGGACTTACCTTTCTCTTGCTGTACATTTCCTACCTTGGCCAGATTAGTCGGCTTCTTTGCTGCTTTACGGAGACACCCCCATTAGAGTCTGGCGGTAGACCTAGAGTCTCCCCTTACCTTCTGCCGTATTGAAATCCCAGTCTGGCCGGATCAATGGGAACGCGGCATCAGTTAATACTGGATTCGTGGTAAGCTGCTTATTGTCGTCTAGGATGGACTTCTGTGCCTTTGCCAATATTCAGTCTCTCTCCTCAGTAGCGAAGAGGACCTATAGCAGCTGCTGGTAGTCATCCCAAGTGTGCTGATGGGTGAAAAGGATAGAATCTAATAGTTCAATAAGGGTGGTGGGTTTTTCTGAAAACTTAGGGTTTTGCATTTTCCAGTTGTATAGGTCACTAGTGGCGAATGGCCAGTAGTACAGGGTTCCCTCCTCAGGAGGACCCACCACCCTGAGCGATAAGGCAGTAGACTCAGCCACAGCCGCCTAGACTATCCAGATGTGTTCCGTAAGGCCCTCCTGCGGGTATGCGGTAGACTACCGACAGGTGGTGTTGCTGCCGCTTCAGCCTCTCCTGGTACTAGCTGGGCACTAGGGCATGCCTGGCTCAAGGGATGGTAGGGCGTAGGGAAAAAGCTCTTCCGGGTTCACCCCACCCTGCAAAACAGGATACAATGGGGTGGAGATGGAGGGTTTAGTCCCTTTGGGCTTAGGTTTTTCCCGCAGGGCTAACACCGTGCTGGCCTCGTTTTTTTCCTAGCAGAGTGGTAGGCTACTTTTCAGTCAGGGAGAGAGGTTCTCAACCAGCTCCATATGGGACCTGGTCGGGATGGCCCGTCTTAGGCCTGTAGACAATGTCCTTAACCTGGAGGATAAAGGGGAGGTGAAAGGTTCCTTCAGGCGGCCATCTGATGTTGAAGGTCAGCCATTCGTTCCTGCAAAAGGTTTCAAGTTTATTTTCTTCACCACGAGACCCAGGTTCTGGGCTCGAGCCTGGAAGTCCTGGAAGTGGTCAAGGATAAGTGAAAGGGGAGTCATCTGAGTCTGTCCCATCGTCAGAGTCGCCCAGCTAACACACAACACAACATACACAATACAAAAACAAAAGCAGACATGGGCCACGGACTGATTTGAAACAACACTGAAAGTGAATGGACGGCCTGGTGCTCGTCCGCGGGCACAGCCTGCTCCTACTCAAAAGCCCTAACGGGATCGATTCCACGTGATCCCCACTATAGGAGACTGGGGATTCCACGTCCCAGTCTTCTCCCAGGGAGGTGGGAACATCTTCCGCTACCTCCAGTGGCCCTCCAGTGCGTCCACCTAGGCTGTCTTCCCACCACAACTCCAAACCTGTGCAGTCCAGAAATAATCCACTTACCACAAAGACAAAGACACATACATTTACCAGCCCTCTGGGTGGAGTCTCTTGTGGTCTTGAGGATCCCGGACGAGCCCTCAAATGTTACACCCAAGAATCAGGATCCCCAATGACCATTCGTGAGAGCCAGACACTGATGCAATCAAGCTTGAGCCTGGGCTGCCAGCACTTCCAGACACAGCTGGGACCGAGAGCCCCGTGCTCACAGTGGCAGGGGTTTTTATGGGGGCAGATATGGGGTAGGGGGTAGTAGTCTCTGGATTGGTTATTCCTTGTGCCTATACTGGAGTTTAAAGCTGATTGGGTCCCGCCAGTTTTAAGGGGGGTGTGCACAGATGCACTCCGGGAGATGGGGAGGGGTGTGGCTTACTAAGAAATGAAACTAGGGGCTTTCAGGTTTGCTGTAAAATGGAGGATGAAAGCCCAGAATGGCGTTGCTGGGTCTTTTAGCCACATACACCTGAGCCGGCGGGTTTGAATCCAGCCCAGGCCTGCCAAACAACAATGATGGCTGCAACCAAAAAATAGCCAGGCATGTGGCAGTAATCCCAGCTACTTGGGAGGCAGAGGCAGGAGAATCACTTGAGCCCAGGCGTTGGAGGTTGCTGTGAGCTGGTGATGTCACAGCACTCTACCCAGGGTGACAGCTTGGGGCTCTGTCTCAAAAAAGAAAAAAGACAATTACTTTGAATTCTTTAATAGGTAATTCATACATTGCTGTTTCTTTAACGTTATTTTCTGGAGGTTTATTTTCTTCCTTTATTGGACATGTTTTCCTGCTTCTTTGTGTGTTTTGTAATTTTTTTGCAGAGGTTTGTACACTGAAAAAACAAGTACTTCTCCCAGTCTCTACAAACTGGTTTTCATTGAGGGAAGACCTTCATTCATTAGCTCAGCTAGAGATTCTGGAGGCCTGTCAAAATTGTCTGGAGAGGTATCTTCTTTTTACCTGTGTGCGTACTTTCCCAATTAGAGATATTTTCCCAACTAGAGAAAATCTCTTGTTACCTTTGGTATCTGTTGCTGCAACAAGCCTGCTGAGCTTTTTTATTCTCTATTGCTCCCAGGTACCCAAAATGTGTTGTTTAAGTCATTGCTTAAAATTAGGCGAGGCAGAATTAGTCCTTTGGGCACACCACCAGATGGCAGGAATGTTGGATGCATATTCCATTCTTTGATTTCCTTCCAAAGGGAGAAGCTTTGGGGGGGGGGGAGGGGCGGGAAGAGTCTTACTTTGTTGCCCTTCATCGGGTGTCATGGCATCATAGGTCACAGCAACTTCAGACTCTTGGGCTCGAGCAGTCCTCTTGCTTCTGCCTCTCAAGTAATTGTGACTACAGGCACCCACCACAATGCCCAGCTGTTCTTAGAGATGGGGATCTCACTCTTGCTCAGACAGGTCTGGAACTCCTGAGCTCAAGCAGTCCACCTGCCTCAGTCTCCCAGTAGTGATGGGATTACAGGCATCAAAAGGGTACTTTTACCGAGCACTTTCTTCTCATTACACCAAGTTATGCAAGTTTTTCTGCACTGGTACAGGTTCTCTGGTGCTGCTGAACTCTCAAAAGTTTTTAGTGAACACTAGGTATCCAAAGTATCAGTTCTTTTGGCAGACTCCCTAAAAGACAGAACATATGTATTGGACATACATTGCACTCACTCTTCTCCATGAATTTTGCTGATGGGTGCTGGTTTAGGGGAAGAACTGTCATGATTGAAATAGTTTTTCTTACTACCATTTCAGTGCTTCAGAATTTTCATGGACTGTTACAACCTCTGGATTTCTTAAGGCTTTTTGGGCCATATATAGTGAAGTCAGTGTATATGTTGGTAGATGAGGTCTGGGGCTTGCTATGCCTCCATTTTGCTCCCTGATGGGCTTCTTTGGTATATAATTTCATACTGTCTTCTATTCCGTTTTCCTGGAATATGGTTTTAAATACTTGTTCTGTTGTGTTCTTGTTTAGGGACTCTAATTATATGAATATCATTCCTGCTTGACTATTCTATATATCACATTTTTTTTCTTACTCATCCTACTTATCTCTCTGTCTCATTTTCATTCATTTGGTTTTTGACCAACTTAAAGCAGTACACTTACTTTTTTTTTTTTTTTTTTTTTAGTATATTTTTCATCTAATAATTTTGGACTTCATCCTTGAGGTGATATTTTTCATTTTCTTTTTCTTTCCTAAATAATCAACTCTTGACATTTCTTTCTGAGTCTCCACTCCTCCACCCCTTATGTTCTTATTCTTTGAATTTCTGATTCATGGTAATTTTTCTCATACCTAAATGCTGCTTTTGAGTATATTTTAAGTTTGGAGCTTTTTTTCTTCAAGTTTTCTTTCCCCTCCAACCTTTGCATGAGAGGAGTTCATCAGTAGAGATATAGTTGAATCTTTTCTGATGTTTAAATAATTGAATACATTTATTAAATTTTCCTCGGTTCATTTTGGGATAGTTCACAACAATTCTAGTTCAGTGGTATCCTCTTCTGTATGTGTGGAATGATTGGCTTTTGAGTAGTCAGAGATGGGCTTTTTTCATTTCAGCTAGTATTTCTAAGTACCCACCATCTCTGGTTTTCTGTAGGTTTTACTTTGGATTTTAGTTTCCCAGAATTGTGCTGCACTCTCCTTACATTGATGGCTCATTTCTTTCTCGTCATCGTGGCTTCATAAGTTTTTCAGTCCTTTACTAATAAGTCTGCTAATAAGTTTATATTATAGGGAAGTGGGATAAATAAACATAGGCAGCTAGTTGTCTTTAGTTGGGAGTTTTGCATATGAAGTTTTTAAATACCAGTGAATGATCTTTGACTATGTAGCCTAAATCAGTGGACAAATTCTAAAGCATGAGCTTGGTAAGATGGAAATGAGCCAGACAAGGAAGGATTCAAATTTCACCTTTGTTGATTTCTACCTTTGTGGCCATAGAACCTTAGTTTCCTTATCTGCAAAAGAAAAAAAAAAATGTTCCTATACCTTGGTACTTACTGTATATGAATAGAAGACATAAACCTATTCATTTAGGATTTTTCTTTCTTAGTGGTTTACCATGTAACTTCATGTTTTACCATGTAATTTCATGTAGGGAAAATATAAAGTAAAGAGAATGTATAATAGCTTTATGAAAACATGCAAAAAATGCTTAGGTGTAATTTTATAGTGGGCTTCAAAAGGATATTTCAAAATGTCAAATTAGCCATAGAACATAAGAAGTAGGCCAGTCATGGTGGCTGTAATCCTAGCACTCTGGGAGGCTGAGACAAGTAGATTGCATGAGTTTAGGAGTTTGAGACCAGCCTGACAATAGTGAGAACCTGTCTCTAAAAATAGCAGCGCGTTGTGAGTGGCACCTATAGTCCCAGGTACTCACAAGGCTGAGGCAAGAGGATTGCTTGAACCCAAGAGTTTGAGGTTGCTGTAAGGTATGATGCCATGACACTCTACCTAGGGCAACTGAGTGAGACTGTCTCAAAAAAAAAAAAAGAACATAAGGTATAATAACTTTGTTTTTCTTAGTGGAGTGTTCCTTCATTTAATATGCCTTTCTTTTTTTTTTTTCTGTTCTTGTTCTTTTTTTCTTTTTAGATAGGGTCTCACTCTTTTCACCCATTTTAAGAGTACAGTGGTGTCTTTATAGCTCACTGCAACCTCAAACTCCTAGCCTTGAGCAATCCTCCTGTCTCATCCTTCTAAATAGCTGGGACTACAGGCATTTGTCACCATACCTGCTGCTTTTTCTGTTTTTTTGTGGAGAAAAGGTCTTGCTACGTTGCTCAGGCTACTCTTAAACTTCTGGGCTCAAGTGATTCCCATACCCCAGCTTCCAAAGTGCTAGGATCCTGGCCAAAAATGCATTATTTTTATAACTTTTTTTTTTTTTTGAGACAGAGTCTTCCTGTGTTATCTGAGGTAGAGTACAGTGATATAATCACAGTGTCAAACTCCTGGGCTCAAGCAGTCCTCCCATCTTAAAGTGCTGGGACTCAACACCTGGCTTTTACAACATTTTAAAGAATTTACAAAAGTAATGTAGATTTATTACAGAAAACTCAGGAGATACAAAAGGGTACACAGAAGGCAGAATCGCCTAAGTAGTCAGCATTTTGTGGTATATTCTGTTAATACTTCCATGTTCTTTTTTTAAAATACATGTATTTATATTCATGTTATTTTATATCCCAATTTTTTACTTAATATCCAAACTTTTTTTTCAGGTAAGCAGAGCTGTAGGAGATGTTTTTTAATTGTCATTTAAGTAAGAGCAATCTTATATATATAGCATGATTTGTATAAGTAATCCTCCATTTTATTGACATTTAGGCACTCTTTTTCTGACGGAGGTGTGTCTTGTAAACAGTGCTATGGTGAACGTTTTTATATAGCCATTGTTGCCCATTTGCTTTCTTTGGATGAATTCCATAAATAGAGTTGATGGGTCAGAGGGATGCCTTTTAGGAAAGAAGGTCAAGTAGTGCTTGATTTTCAGTTAGTTTTTCAAACCAAGCAAACCACCAAAGAAGTATGTAACAAGGAATTGATGTTGCCCTTGCCTATCCTCTTCCCTATAAAAGACAAAACAAACCTCTGGTATCTACTTCTAGGATTCTAAGTTTCCAACTGGTTATGTATGATTTAGGTTATGATTTAGGTTATGTATGATTTAGGTATGATTTAGGTTATGTATGTTGAGAGAGTGTCTCATAATCTGGTGACGATGATAGCTGAGATTTATTTTTAGAGCTAAATTTGGTCAGTAAATTAAAATGGGGAGGACATCATAGTTTGGCTTTTTAATTTCTGGGTGTAGCTCTGTAGTTGGCTAATGTTAATGAGAAGAATGTCATCTATGATCTGTTTTTAAATTTTCTCATTTATAAAATTTTAAATCTCATCTATGAACGATACATTTTGATAATTGCATAATACCTAAAAATGTTTCATCCATGGGGGAAAGTGAAATACATATCAGAACAATCACTTTAAATCAAAAATATGCTGCCATTTAGCTCAGTTACTTCTTATTCATGTCTGTACGTCTTCATTATTATAAGAACATGATTTTTCATCTTACTTTAACAAACATTGTTCTATAGTAAGGGTAGAATAGTCAAAGAACCCGGGAATCAGAGTCCTAAAATTTGATTTCTCACATATTATACCATAACTAAGTGAATCACATGTTCCTTAGGTCTCATTTACAAAATAGGATAAATATCTACCTATGTGTCCCAAGATTGTGAGGGGACAATAATCATGTCATTGTGGGTATACTCTGAGAACTGTGAAACATCATATAACTGCAAGGTGACATGTGTCACATTGTCATCACTTTCTGGGACGAGCAAGGTGAGATATTACCCAGGTGATAGGGAAGTATGGGCTTAAATAATTACTCATTTAATGTCTAGCTTCCTGGTTTCTTGATGTTGTTTGTTGTATGTATATGATTCTTACAATTTCTTTGTTAGCCCAAAAGATTTTTACTGCTAATAGCTTCTTATTAAATTTATAGTAACAATTGTGCAGGAAAATGCATTTGGTGTTCTAACTTGGAACCCTACACTGTAATGAAAAACATATTTCTGGTAGAGCCTGTAGATCAGTCCGTAGGGTGCCGGCCACATACACCAAGGCTGGTGGATTCGAGCCTGGCGTGGGCCTGCTAAAAACAATGACAACTACAACAAAAAAATAGCTGGGCGTTGTCGTGGGTGCCTATAGTCCCAGCTACTTTGGAGGCTGAGGCAAGAGAATCACTTAAGCCCAAGAGTTTTGGGTTGCTGTGAGCTGTGACGCCATGGCACTCTACCCAGGGCCACAGCTTGAGACTCTTGTCTGAAAATCAAAAGAAAAAGAAAAACATTTCTATCTGTTACTGAAAGGAGGAAGATTCAAATCTAAGCCCTTTCCTTAACTTTTTGACCTTTATTTAGTGTCTCTGGGTCTTTGTCTATTTTGGAGATCCTGTTTTCTCTTGTTAGATTATTTTTTCTTTTTTCTCTTTAGCCTTCCAAAATCCCTAATCTAAGTTGCAGTTTAGATTTTTCTTTCCTTGGGCATCTTATCCAATTCTCCCAAGATGAGTGGTTTGACTAACTGAGAAGAGATATGCATATTTGTCAAGTGCAAACATGATTGCATGCATTCTTTGATATCTCTCTTCCACTAGGCAAGTTCCCTAATGGCCAAGACTGTCTCTTGTTCACTCTTATAATTCTTAGTGATAGGATACTATCTGGTGTCTAATAGATGCTCTAAAATATGTCTCAAGGCTGACTGTTGATGAATAATTTTTAATGTCTGCTCTGCAGCATATTCAGCCATTCTTATCAGTTTATTTTACTCTAGTGTATTTCTATATCTTGAGAGGCAAAATATTTATTTCATTTGAAGGTTGATAAATGTCCACTTAGAAAGCCTCCATGGTGCTTAAGGATAGTGAACTATTTGTTTAGCCAAATTGATTGCGGTAATAAACATGAATGAAATTGATAGAAGAATTGAGGGCAGTGGAGAGATGATGGGCTATATATACTAAACCTGGGTAAAGAAATGAAGGCATTTGATAAATTAAAGAAAATTGAAAGGTTAAGAAACTGGAGGTTTTCATGATTTTGAACAGGCTTACTGAGTGGGAAGATGAGTATAAACTCAGAAATAGGAAGTAAAAGTTGTATTCAAAAGAAGACCAGTGTTTTAAGAGATAAAAGTATAAAAAGGTATGCCGTTATATGGCAATAGCAAGAAGTTTGTTGTAATTCAACAACAAGTTGAATTGTTGGGAAGTTCTGTGAGCTTACTGTTTGCCAGGAATTGGTGATAGAATAGTGGATTGCAAAACAGGTAAGAATTCTTGCCTCAAAGTCCTTTGGAGGAAGAAGGCATCAATCACATGATTACAAAAACAAATACAAACTGTGAGTCTAAGAAGTTTTACTTTGGAAAGGCATATGGTTCTGAGAATTGATGAAAAGGAGTATTTTGACTTAAGATTGTGGGTTTCACTGAGGAAGTGACATTTTAATGTGAACTTAAAAGACCTTATTACCTTGAAAAGTAAGGGATTGATTGTTCAAAGGTTTGTGGAGAATGGTGGGTAAGAGGAATAGCAATTCATGTTACTATTTCAAGGTGTTTGCAAATCTCTTGAAGGCCACATTTGTTTAATTTTGTTACAGGCAGTGAAACTTATCAACATGCTTCAAATGAGGAGTTTAAATGTTATTAGACACAGTGGTTCTCAACCTTTGGGTTGTAACCCTTTTGTAACAATGAAAATACATCCCGGCATTAGGAAGGTTGAGAACCACTGTTAAGAGTTTTTAAAAGTTTTAACTGTGACCGACAGTAAAGAAAGAATACATTTCACGCACACATGACTGAAATAAATGTTCATAAAACAATATTTATTCTTTCAGCATTCAGTGCTTTCTGAACTTTTTGTTTTTTTTACTTTCATTTAAAAAATCACTAACTATGAGTGGTGGCCAGCAGTTTGAAAAATCCTGTGATTAAATGACCCATTAGGTTACTTCCCATCTTTTATCATGTTTATAAAATGATTACCAGTGGGGCGGCACCTGTGCCTCAGTGAGTAGGATGCCAGTCCCATATACCAAGGGTGGCAGGTTCAAACTACAACAGCAAAAAAATAGCCAGGCATTGTGGTGGGTGCCTGTAGTTCAGCTGCTCGGGAGGCTAAGGCAAGAGAATCGCCTGGGCCCAGGAATTGGAGGTTGCTGTGAGCTGTGACGCTAGGGCACTCTACCAAGGGGGACAAAGTGAGACTCTGTCTCTACACACACACACACACACAAATTATTACCAGTGTATATAAGCCACTACTGATTAGGGAGTTGTGTTTCTGATTTGTGGATGTCGGAGTTATATTGAGCATATGTGTAAACAATCCTTGTTCAGTTTTAAGCCTGGTATCCTTTGAAAACTCTACAATACATCCTGTTATTGTATAGAGATATTTTTATTTTTTTAAGGGGGAAACTGAGTTGCAGAGTTACTCATATGCCTCAGTTTGCAGTATGTTGTTATCATTGGTCTTTACAAGGGCCTTTTCCTTCTCTTCTCTTTCTCTTGTTCTCTATTTTAATTTTTATTTTCAATTATCAAATATACACAAAAGTAGAGAAGATAGTATAATGAATTCCCATATATTCATCTTCTGCCCTTATTAGTATGTGGCCAATTTTGTTTCATCTCAGACACTACAATCCCAGAAAGCCCAGTTTTAAAGAGAATTGTTAGATCCTTCTTCTGGTTTCATTTATTTTGTTCTATCCCTCCTCCCACTTCCTCTCTCCTCTCTTAACCTCTCAAGCAACCAATATGTTTAATGTGTCTCTTCTTGCAAAATATGTACTGTTTTATATGCATTTATTTTTAATTTTATTTAAATTGTGTTATATCTGACTATTTCTTATGAGTTTTCTTCACTTAACGCAGCTTTTAAGAACCATCACTTTGTATGTACATCTGGACTGTTGATACCAACTGCTATGTACTATTCATGGTGAGCATCTACCACATTTTACTTCTTTACTCTCCCAGTCATAGCTAACCTACATTGCTTCAAACTTCTCTTCCCAACACATACCCTTTTGGTGACTATGACTACTTATAAACTTGCGCAAGATTTTCTTGGGTTTGTATGTTCAAGACAGGAATTGTCAGGCAATATAGCAGTGGATTTAATTTAAGTATTATCACATTGCTCCCTAGAATGGTAGCAAAAGTCTATGCTTCGACAGTCATGTGTGCTGGAATTTGTATCCTCACATCTTTGCCAACACTTGGCACTATTTTAATTTCTGATTTTTGCCAGCCTAGTAGGTATAAATTAATCTCATTTTAATTTGCATTTCTCTGGTTACTAATGAATTTGAATATCTTTTTACGTGTTTGTTAGCTTTTTGTATTTCTTGTCTATAGATTGCCTGTTTACGTCTTTGTTTTGTTTTTCTTTTGAGGTCGCTGTCCTTGTTGATTGCCAGGAGTTTTTTAAAAATCTATTCGAGATATTAATCACAATAGGTTTTAGCTATTAAAAATAATTTCTGCCATTTTGTCACAAATATATTAACTTTGTCCATGGTGTCCTTCATTGAACAAGAGTCTTTAATCTTACTATGTCATTAATTTTTTTGCCTTATTTATGTTTTTGAGATTTTAAAAAGTTCTTCTCTGCTCCTATAACAGGAAAATATTTTCCTTTGTTTTCTTCTGTTAACTTTATATAGCTTCACCTTACATGATTGGACATATACAGACATATCTCAAAAACATTGTGGGTTTACTTCCAAGTCACCACAACACAGCAAATAGCTCCATAAAGTGAGTCATGTGAATTTTTGTTTTCCTAGTGCATAAAAAAGTTATGTGTACACTATACTGTAGTATTTTAAGTATACAATAGCACTATGCCCAAAACAATGCACATAGCTTAATTAAAAAGTAATTTTGCGGGCGGCACCTGTAGTTCAGCAGAGTAAGGTGCCGGCCACATATGCCAGAGGTGGTGGGTTCAACCCCAGCCCCTGCCAAAAACCGTAAAGAAAAAAAAAAAAAGTAATTTTGCTTTGCATATTCAGTTAAAAAATACTGTATTGCTAAAAAATGCGAAAGATCATCCAAACCTTCAGCTGGTTGTAATCTTTTTGTTGGTGGAGGGTCTTATCTTAAGATTGACGGGTGATGACTGATGAGGGTGGTGGCTACTGAAGGTCAGGGTAGCTGTGGCAGATTCTTAAACAAGGTACCAGTGAAGTTTGCAGCATAAGTTGACTCTTCCTTTAACAGAGGATTTCTCTGTAGCGTGTGATACTCTTTGATAAGCATTCTACCCACAGTAGAACTTCTTTCAAAATTGGAGTCAGTGCTGCTACTTTGGATACTTGCTTTTCCACTTTACTAAGAAGAAGAATGTGCTTCAACTCCATTCAGGTAAATACAAAAGATGAAGAGTCTCCATCTTTTTATGGCTGAATAGTATTCCATGGTATACATGTATGACAGTTTATTAATCCATTCATGGGTTAATGGGCACTTGAGTTGCTTCCAACAGATTTTCAATATAAGCCAACTATTGCGACCTACTGCTTAGATCAGCTGTATTTATGTAAAATTTTAAATCCTTTATTGTTATTTCAACAATGTTTATAGCATCTTCAGCAGTAGACTTTATCTCAAGAAATCATCTTCTTTGTTCATCTGTAAGAAAGAACTCAGTTGTTCAAGTTTTAGGAAATTGTAGCACTTCGCTCCACTCCTAATTCTAGTTCTTTTTCTGTTTCCACCACATTTGCAGTTACTTCCTCCACTGAAGTCCTTAAAGCCCTCAAAGTCATCCATTATGAATGGAGTCAAATTCTTCCAAACTCCTGTTAATTTTGACATTTTGACCACCTCGCATGAGTCAAGAGTGTTCTTAGAAGCGTCTAAAACTGATGAATCCTCTCAAAGAGTTTTCAATTTACTTTATCCAGATCTCTGAGAGGAATCACTATGACATCCATAACCTTATGAAATATATTTCTTAAAGACTTGAAGTTGAAATTACTCCTTAATCTATGGGCTGTAAAATGAGTGTTACATTTGGGGCATGAAAACAGCATCAATCTCCTTATATATCTTTATCAGAGCTCTTGGGTGACCAGGTACATTGTCATTAACCAGTAATATTTTGAAAGGAATCTTTTCTTCTGAGCAGTAGGTTGCAATAGTTGATTTACTTTGAAAATCTGTTGGAAGCAACCTAAGTGCCCATTAACCATGAATGGATTAATAAACTGTGGTATATGTATACCATGGAATAGTATTCAGCCATAAAAAGATGGAGACTTTACATCTTTTGTATTTACCTGGATGGAGTTGAAGCACATTCTTCTTAGTAAATATTCCAAGTGTGGAAAAGCAAGTATCCAGTGTACTCAATATTAATATATGAAACCAATAGACAACTGCATACCCACATGAGAAAAATACAAGTATATTTAAGTGAGGGGAGGAAGAGGGAGATTGGTAAGCTCTCACATTGTAAGGATATACGGCACACCCCCTGGATGAAGGACTCACCTACAATTTGAACTTTGCCTTTGAAATGAAAACAACATAATGTAATCATTTGTACCTTCATATTATTTGGGTTGTGACTTAGTTAGATTTTGGCTGATGATTGATATGCGATAATGAAAGTATACCAAAAACGTAGAGGGATGGCAGTCAAAAGTTTAGGTATGTTCTTTCTATATATGGTTAATTTTTTTTTTTTTTTTTTTTTGAGACAGAGTCTGACTCAGTTACTACAGGCTAGCGTGCCTTGGTGTCGTAGCCCACAGCAACTTCAAACTCCTGGGTTCAAGCAGTTCTCCTGCTTCAGCCTCCCAAGAAATTAGTGCCACAATGTCAGTGTAGTTTTTCTATTTTTGGTAGAGATAGGGTCTCACTCTTGTTCACGCTAGTGTCCAACTCCTAAGCTCAAGTAATTCACTGGTCTTGGCCTCCTGGAATGCTAGGATTACAGGTGTGAGCCACTGTGCCTGGTCTGTATATGGTTAATTCTTATACTGCGTTACTCTTTTATTTTTATAGTCCATGTTCTATCTTTTTTTTTTTTTTTCCTTTTTGTAGAGACAGAGTCTTATTTTATCGCCCTCGGTAGAGTGCCATGGCCTCACACAGCTCACAGCAACTTCCAACTCCTGGGCTTAGGCGATTCTCTTGCCTCAGCCTCCCGAGTAGCTGGGACTACAGACGCCCACTACACGCCCGGCTATTTTTCTGTTTTGCAGTTCAGCTGAGGCCGGGTTTGAACCCCCTTCAGTATATGGGGCCGGCGCCCTACTCGATGAGCCACAGGTGCCGCCCAGTCCGTGTTTTATCTTTAAAAAATTGGAAAGATTTTGAAATGAAGTAAAGATTATTGGTGTCTTATCTAGTATTATAGGTTATTTGTACCTTTCATTATGTTAAAGGCATCTTAAAACCGGGAATAATGCAGGTGATTATTTTTCATAGAAATGTAAATGAATGTGTCTGGTTGAGATGTAATTGATTCCCCGAACCAGTTTTGCAATCATAACTAATTTAGTTAGGCATTGCTGACTTCCTCTATATGTGTGATTACTCTAAATTATTTTTAGAAAAAAGAAAATCTGTTGCGTAGGGTAGCCATCTTCATTGCCTACCTTAGTTAGGTCATTTGGGATAACTTGCAATAGCTTCTCCATCAGCACTTGCTGCTTCACCTTGCACTTTTATGTTATGGAGACATTTTCTTTCCTTCAACCTCATGAACCAATTTTTGCTAGCTTCTAACTTTTCTTCTGCAGCTTCCTTGTCTTTCTCAGCCTCCAAAGAATTAAAAAGGGTTAGGGCCTTGCCCTGGATTAAGTTTTGGCTTAAGGGAATGTATGGCTTGGTTGATCTTCTATCCAGACTACGAAAACTTTCTCCGTATTAGTTATAAGGCTGTCTTACTTATTATTTGTGTGTTCATTGGTATAGCACTTTGGATTTCCTTCAGTGGTTGATAGACTTGCATTCCAACTTGGCTGTTTGGCACAAGAAAACCTAGCTTTTAACTTACCTCGGGGGGGCTTCCTTCCTCACGAAGCCTTAATCATTTCTAGCTTTTGATTGAAAATGAGAGACATGCAACTCTTCCTTTTGCTTGAAAACTTAGAGGCCATTGTAGGGTTATTAACTGCCCTAATTTCAATTTTGTGTCTCAAAGAATTGGGAGGCTAGAATAGATGGGGAATGGCTAGTTGGTAGAGCAGTCCAAACACACCCATTTATCAGTGTGTAAGTTTGCCATCTTACATGGGTATGATTTGTGTTGCCTCTAGACAGTTACTGTATTACTTGTGGTAACATCAAAGGTCATAGATGAGCGTAACATATAATAATGATAGTGAAAAAGTTTGAAATACTGCGAGAATTATCTAAACATGACACAGATGTGATCACATGCTGTTGGAAAATGGCAGCAGCCATTTGTTCAATACTAGGTTACCAAAAATATTCAGTTTTTAAAAAATGTGGTATCTGCAAAGTGCAGTAAAGCAAAACAGGGCCAGGCACCCCAGCATTTGGGGATTCTAAGGCAAGAGGATCACTTGAGGCCAGGAAGTTGAGACCAGCCTTGATAAAATAGAGAGACTCCCATCCCTACAAAAAAGTTAAATGATCAACTACACACACACACACACACACCACAATATCATTATGAATGCCTGTAATTTACCTGGAACTTCTCTTTGTATGTGGGCATAAGGTTGCATTTCATTTGATTTTTCTTTGTTTTAGAGCAGTTTGACCTTTGCTCATTGTGTGGTACTATCTTTATCCTAAGTTCCTGTTTATACACAGTTCTGACTTACAGCTCTCATGTTTCATTGATTTATGAGAGGCAGTGTAGTTAAGAGCTTCAACTTTGGCTCTGCTGTGTAATAGCCAGGTGCTCTTGGGTAAGTCACTTAACTTCTTTGTACCTTAGTATCTTAGTTTATAAAATGGAAATAATGCTGCTTATCCCACAATGTTGTTATGAGGATTAAATAAATTAAGATTTTTTTTTTGAAGTGCTTATTATGCAGTAGTAATTTTATGTGGTGTTTTAAAAATACACACAGACTGTTTTTGATACTTTTTATTTTTTTGAGACAGAGTCTCACTATGTCGCCCTGGGTAGAGTGCTGTGGTGTCAGAGCTCACAGCAATCTCAAATTCTTGGGCTTAAGTGATTCTTTTGCCTCAGCCTCCCAAGTAGCTGGGACTACAGGTGCCCTCCACAACACCCAGCTGTTTCTTGGTTGTATTTGTTATTGTTTAGCAGGCCCCGCTGGGCTGGAACTTGCCAGGCTTGGTATATGTGGCCAGCGCTGTAACTCACTGAGCTACAGACACCAAGCCTTGATACGCTTTTTAAAATTGCTATGGTTTTATGAATATTTTGTAATTTTTGGTTGGCAAGTCCCACTTTTTGTGCTTCATTTTATGCTTTTTTTTTTAAAGTATACTTTGCTATTCCTAGACTTCTGTTCGTCCATTTAAATTTCAAGGTGTTTTTCTTGAATATGCTTGGGATTTCTTGATTTAAATTAGTCTGACAAAATACTGAAGAGATGTTGACTATGATGTTGTATATAGATGGACACATTGGGAGTTGATCAGGTGTGACTTGTTTGGGTCTGATGAAACTTGATGCTGTTAGTGAGAGTTAGTAGCTGTCCTGACTTACTATTCACTTGTCTGTAGTATAGAAGCTTGTTTCTCCCCTTCCTCATACAGTGTTTCTTTTTTCTCTTTTTTGTTTTTAATCCTCTACTTCTCTGCTTGATTTACTAATGGCAGAAGATCATGAAAGTCATATAATTCTTTTGTTGTCATTATCTGATGTCTATCCTCTTCCATCATCCTACTTTTAAAAGTATTACTTTTAACCAGTCTACTATGTGCTTTTGCATATAATGGACCTTCAGTTTAATTTTGTTTATATCCTGCTGCATGAAAACTTTTTTGTAATCATTGCACTAATTCTTTTTGTATAGTAACTTTTCACATCCCCTAAAGACGTAAATGAAATTAAGATCATTTAATTTCTGAGACTCCATAGAACTTCAAGAAAATATTGGTGTAATAGTATAGAACTAAGAATTTTAGTTTTGTAGACGTATATCCTGCATTCATATGTTTTGTCACTTAGAGCTGTTTAACCTTGAACATCTTACCAAATGTCTTTATGTCTCATTTTCTTTATGTGTAAAGTATTTTGCATAGCTTCACATATAGTAGGAATCTAGTAAAGGTTTTATTCATGCAGTTAATAAGTATTGAGCAACTTCTGTGTGTTGGCCATTGTAGCAGGCACTAGAGATATGAAAGTTAAAAGAACCAAAATCGTTGCTCTCTTGGAGCTTATTACTTTATGTCTGGGGGAGATGGACAATAAAAATAGTGAGATCTTTACTATGTCGGATGTTGCTGAATGGTATGGACAAAAATAAAGACGAGAAGGAGAGCTGGAGGATGAGTACTCTTTTAGATAACGAAGTCATAGAGTACCTCTCCTGCTATGATGAGACTTGAAGGAATTTTGAAAGCAGGCCATTTGGATATTTAGGAACAGCAAGGAGAAGCAGTGGTGATTAGAGTAAAGGATGGAAAAGGGGAGAGTTAGGAGATGAGGCCAGAGAGATAGATACAGGGCCTAGTAGGTCTTCGAGTAATTTTAATCTTCACTTTGAATAAGATGTGGATCCTTTGGGGTAGTGGCATGACCTAATTTACCTTCCAAAAGATAAAGCCCTTTTTTGGGAATGGGCCATTGTGGGGCAAGGAAGGATTGTTGGGAAAACATTTAAGAGGCTATTTCAGTAAGTGGTGAAAGTAATGAAAAATGATTGGAATCTGGATCTATTTTATAGGAACTTTTACCCTTCATTGAAAAATATTTTCTGCCTTGATAATAATTTGTTAAACATAGTTTTATCTTGCTTTGAATTATTCAGAATTTTATACTAAGCTTCAAGTGTATAAATGTAGAAGATTTATATTTGTGATAACACGTTTATGTCCTGTAATGTGTATATTTTTCCTTAATCTGGCAGTGGTGGCAAACACCTCAATTAATTTAGAAAATAAGGGATCAATTTTCTTATAATTGCAATTTTAATTTCTAGTTTGTAGTGGTGGCGCCTGTGGCTCAGTGAGTAGGACACCAGGCGCATATACCAAGGGTGGCGGGTTCAAACCCAGCCCGGGCCAAATTGCAACAAAAAAATAGCTGGGCGTTGTGGCGGGCGCCTGTGGTCCTAGCTACTTGGGAGGCTGAGGCAAGAGAATCATCTAAGCCCAAGAGCTGGAGGTTTGCTGTGAGCTGTGAAACCACGGCACTCTACCGAGGGCGACAAAGTGAGACTCTGCCTCTTAAAAAAAAAAAATTTTTTTTTCTAGTTTGTATCTACTTATTAAAATTGTAATAATCTTAAGGTGGTATCAGAATGAGCCACAAGTATTAAGAGGGAATGATTGGCAGTGTTGCTTCTACAGGTCTTCAGAGAAGAAACTATAATTGATTCTTAAAGCACTTTGCACTTTAATTAAACAAAGTATTACTTTAAAGTAGAATTATGCATTGATTAATATTATTAAAAGAACTTATGTTGCCTACTTTACATTTTCCAGGAACATCATTTACAGCGAGCTATTTCAGCACAGCAAGTATTTAGAGAAAAAAAAGAGAACATGGTCATTCCCGTTCCTGAGGCAGAGAGCAACGTCAACTATTACAATCGCTTGTACAAAGGAGAGTTTAAACAGCCAAAACAGTTCATTCATATTCAGCGTAAGTTTGTTAATTCATTGTTTTTTGTTTGTAATTTTAAATTTATCAACCAGTGAAAATTTTTTCTTTTGCCCAGAGAGATTGCAGTTTTTCAATTCATTCCTAGTGATTAATAGAGATGTTAAACATTAAAGAATAAAACCCATCTATGCTTACCTCTGAACTTGGAGATCATTTTGGGTTTTAGTAGTGTTTGGAACATTTGATGTTTATGTAGTATAGGATATTGTGTACTTTATTTATTACACAGCTAAAAGGTGGTGGATTACCATGCCCAAATGAGATTTACTTTTAAAGGCCCAGTGGTCCTGATGCCTAAGAGTAGGGAAGAGTCTTCTAAAATTTTTCAGAATTAGAGCCAATATATGCCTCTACCTTCATCTGGCTTTTATGAAATTCTGCCTAATTCTGCCTCCTTAATACTGTGTTTTCCTCCACTATTACTGTTTAAATGATTATTATCATTGCTAATCTTAAAATTATTTCATTATCTCCTATTAGATATTCTGTTCTCTTACCTTTAGCTCTTCTAATCTGTCTCTGTCCACAAACTCTGTCTGTACTGGATTAGTCTTCCTAAATAGTCCGCCTGATCAAATTATGCTTGATTAAAATCCTGCTATTCTTTGTTGTCTACAGTGTTTTTAGCTAATTTTGTGGACAGATACTAGTGTCTTGTCTGGTGTATAAAAAAACTGTTGAATGGCTTATTAAAATCGAGATTCGAGGGTTCGATTTCTAGACTATCTGAAGTATCTCTCTGTCTAAGAATCTCTTGGTATGCAGCCTAGTGATTGTGTTTTTTAAAAATTCTCAGGTAATTCTAAAACATCAAATTTAAGATTGGCTGTGTATTGACTGGTTTTCATTTCTAAGGTGTACCTTTTTCATCTTTGAAATGAGATGACATCTTAAATTGCTGTTGTGCAGGATTGAAATCTTGCTCTTCTAAAGAGAATCTTGTATTTGTTTCTGCCAACCATTTGAGGTCACTGCCAACCTGAGACCACTTTAGTCTTTGCTTGTTTGTTTTGTTTTGTTTGTTTTTGAACCACAGTATTAACTTTAATTCAGGCAGTTGACATGCTTGGGGTTTAGATCCCAAGGAGATATGAGATATTTTTTCTCCCCTTTCTACCTAAGAGCAAAGTACAGAGTTCTTTACTGTCCCTTTCTGCATGCTAGTTTCTCTTTAATCTTATACTGGGAGTGTAACCCTTTGGAAATGTAGTTTTATGCAGGATTATTTTGTTCTGTTAAATTTATATTAAGAGCCAAGTGTAAAGTTTCTTTTTCTTTCTTACATAGTTTTGGTATATCTTATAATTCTAGGAATTTAAGACTAGCCTAAGCAAAAGCAAGACCCCCATCTCTCCAAAAATAAAAAAATAGAAAAATTAGCCAGACATGGTGGTTGGCTATAGTCTTAGCTACTTTGGAAGCTCAGGCAAGAGAATCACTTGAGCCCAGGAGTTTGAGGTTGCAGTGAGCTATGATGCCCCTGCACTCTAGCCTTGGGTGACAGAGTGAGACCTTGTCTCAAAAAAAAAAAAAAAAAGAAAAGAAAAAGAATACATGATATAAGATCCTTTGTGATTTGTTCCCTACCTTCTCTTTTAACCTCATTTCCTTTTGCTCTTCCCTTTCCTCTCTGTGCCATGGGGCTACTGAAAATGACCCACATTTGCCTGAATTCACACATCCTTGGTTATGCTGTTGAAGTCTTCATTCCTTTCCTGTAGCTCATTAAAGACTTAACTCCCTTAAGAAGCTTATCCTACCTCATTCTACCTCAGTTCTTTGCTGATCATAGTATTTTCTACTCTATTAGAAGAATCATACTTTATTGCAATTGTTTGTAACCATTCTTGCTCTCCTTTTAGACCATGAGCTTCTTGAGGGTAGCAAGTGTATTTTCTTTTCTCTTTTCTCTTCAGAATAAAGTGCTTGGCTTTCTCATACTTTGTAAATGACAAGTTTATTGGCTGAATTGTTTTTAAAGTGGTTTTTAAAAAGCCCTTTGTGGTAGGACCATTTTTCTAGAGCTGCTTTTCTCTGAAGCATTCTAGAGAAACACACATGCAAAAATTGTTTATGTGATTGGTTTCCTCTTTGTTCTTTGACTTTGAGTCTTTTTAGCTTAAATTTGCATTTACCTCTATCAGGAAGGTGACAACTGTTCATAATATGAATATTAAGGATCTTTTTTAAGCCAGTTGTTTTGTATTTTAATGATTTTAGAGCTGGACAGCAGGATGATTTGTAAAAACCATTCTTGGAAACCAAGATCCAGAAACTGGGTATAACTCATGTGGGTCAGGCCCATTGAATATAATAAATGTTATTCTTAATTTTGTTTCTTTCATTTCATTTTATTCTATTGTTGTAAAAATGAAATAATAAGAAAATTATTTTAACTTTTTTTAGTCTGTCAACATATACTACACACTGTATTAAATAATATGCTGTGCATAAAATTTTTATTCTGCTTTTCTATTCATAAGTTTTCTTTTCATTTATAAGTTTCTTAGGTTTTAATAGGTAGCTTCTGTCATTTTATATATTTATACATAAAATTTTCCATCAAATTGATATTCCTCGCTTACATATCTGCTATTGGACTTCAGGTTATCTGTATTAAATTTTAAAATTGTGTTTTCATTGATTCTTTTCAAGAAAGTCTTAAAATCTTTTTTATATAACTTCTTGTTAAGCCCTTAAATAGAAGGAATTTCAGAAAATATCTCTGTAGATTTTTTTTCTTCTTTTATTGATAGATTTGAAAGAATCTCCATTCGGCTGGCTTGGAAAAAAAAGAGAAAAAGAAAAACCATTGTATAATTGCCATAGCAGGGTGGCCCCATACAGGTTCATCACATTGTCTGGGCTTTGGCAGAAACCTCCTTATTGCTTTAGTCTGGATACCTTCCAGTCCATTGTCTGTATTGCTGCTATTGTGATTATTACCCATTCCGAAATTTTTCAGTGACTCTTTGTTGCCCAGAGGATGCAATTTCAAATATCTGTATTGATGTATAAGGCCCTTCTTATGCTAGTCCAGTCACATTTTCCTGTGTGTTCTTCTATTTCAACACCAACCTTACTGAAATGAACTCTTTGAGGATCTTTTTCCTCCTCTAGACTGTAAGCTCCTCAGGAGCAAGAGCTCCATCTCATTTATTTTAGTATTTTTGTTAACCAGTACAGTCCCAGACTATAGTCTCAATATATCCCGCCCCTCCATTTCTCTAATCCATCATGCTTTAAGCTACAGTAATAATGAGCTCCTTGCAGCACTTTGACTTTTTTCTTATTTTCTCATATATGCACATAGCTCTTTTCTTCTCCACTTGTTAAAATATAACTTACCTGTGAGATTACCTTTGGGAGATTTTTCCTGACTTTTCTCAGCATTGTTCTTGGCACTCTGTCTCAAGCCTTCTTGTGTCAGCAAATGTGGCAATGACCACCTTCATTGAATATTTGCCCTTTGTTGTCTAACTAAGCTGTGTAGCTCACTGAGAGCAAGGTTTTTATTTCTTTGAATTTTACTGCCTAGCACTGTATATAGCATGTGGTCAGGTGTGCAATTATCTGTTGAATAAATAAAATATATGAGTACTGATGATGCATTTTTGAGATATCAGTACTGTAGGACTCAAAATTGTATATAGAATCAAATAACTAAGATTATTAGCTTTTATTATATAAGAGAGATTGGCTGTGTGGCATCTAATATCAAGACAGAAATTAAAAGATGAGTTCTGTTATTCACCAACCTTGCCATTTTAGGGCTAAAAAATGAGTTAGGAGTTAGGAATGAATGACTGCAGTGTGGTATGGGTATGAGATAAACATTTTTGTTCCTTCCCTTCCCTTGCAGCACCAGTTCTCTCTAGTCACCCATATTGGTATTCTGGGAAACTTTTAAATTTAAACACTGCACATTGGTATGTTCTCACAAGGTTGGAAGCATCTTGAAGGTACCTTGTCTTTGATGACTCACAATATTGAAATTCTTCCTCCTTTATATTGATTCTAAACACTGGACAGTTATGTACCACACACAGAAAAAAACGCTACCTGTTGGCTGGGCACCCGTAGCTCAGTGAGTAGGGTGCCAGCCACATACACCGAGGCTGGTGGGTTTAAGTCTGGCCTGGGCCTGCTAAACAACAATGACAACTCCAAAACATAGCCAGGCGTTGTGGCAGGTGCCTATAGTCCCAGCTGCTTAGCAGGCCGAGGCCCAAAGAGTTGAGATTGCTGTGAGCTGTAACACCACAGCACTCTACCGAGAGCAACATATGGGACTGTGTCTCCCAAAAAAAAAAAAAATGCTACCTGTTTTACTTAACTGTTACATAGTATTACATATTTGCTTTGGGTACCTCAACCCAGATGTTCTTTGATTCCTTTTATATTTCTGTAACTTCATTAAATTCAGGAGCTAACCTTTTCTTCTTAGGGAAATAACTTTGTTTATATTTCAGTAGGTTATTTATTCGATTTCTAATTACCCTTTAATATGATATGATAATTTACAGTTGACATAACATATCTCAGAATTTTGGAACATGAAGGAACTCCAGATACTGTAACTATTCTGTAGTTAATTCGTGTTCAGTTTTGAACTCAATTATCTTGGTAGCAGAACAAGAAATGAAGGTTTCTTGTTTTGAAAATAATGTACACTTCCCCCTCCCACTGTATTACGCCTACAAGCACAGATCAGTAGACCATCTCACCTGCTATACTGAAGGAAAGGATAGTTCAGGGGAAAGCATAGTTGGGGTAACCTTCTTAATTCTGTCAGACATGGAGAGGATCTCACTGAAAGGGATTTGAATTCTACTGTTTGTGTCTGCTCCCAAGATCTTAAGTCCTGGGAAAGTACTTGTCTGTGTGTGGACACTGCTATACACTTTAGAACACTTGAAGCTGGTTCCTTTTCAGTCTGATAAAACTGACCATTGTCACTTCTCCATCGGAAAAGAGAAAAAAATTATATTTATCACTATCAAGTGGTCCTGTATATTCCACTAGGTTTTTAGCAAAAATGAAATAGATGCTGGCCTAACTCCAGCTTCAATCTCATTATCCTTGCAATGTCCTTTGATATTCTCTCCATTAAACTGAAATTATAATTGGCCTTTGCTCTGTCAGGGCAAACATGGTTTGATTAAAGCAAGTTGGAAAAGATCCAAAACAAATGATGAGCACTGTTTTGTTTATACAGTAACAAAGAATCCTTTGCTGATTCTATCACCAACCCCTTTTGAATGGTAATAGATTTCTGTGTTTACTATGTATCAGTAAAAGTATACTGGGTGAAAAGGATGCATTCCAGAACATAATTTTCCTGTAAAAATGCCACTGAATGTGTATTAAGAAATAAAATTGAACACAAAACTGAAGCATTGACATCACACATTCCAGTAAGTAAATACTGGAAAAACAGTATCACAAGCACAGAAGCAGATTGTATCAGATTTATGAAGAACATATTCTAGACCCCAGGTTGAGGTGATTAGATGGATGATTACAGGGACAGTAAACAAGGTCAGACTAGCTGGCTATAAGGATCTTCCCTTCAGATTGTACAGAAGTTGTAACCATCTCCTATCCTTGGGCAAAGCTGTAAGTCTGGGTACTGGGGCTGAAATGGGAGAGCATATCTGGGTAGTTAATCCAGGGAGAAGGAAGAACCTCCTACCCTGGTGATATTAGACATTTAAAGTAATGCCAGGTATTTTGTGAAAAGGCAAAATAATTATTTGATAGTCTGAAGTGGAGAGATAAAAGAGGTCTTAGTTAAAGAAGAGTTCTCAACTTCAGCCTGTGTTCATTTATTTATTCCCCCTACTGTACAAAAGATTTACAGCAACATGGAGTAAAATCATAGCACAGTGAATTAAAGACTATAGTAAAAGAGATTAGGGAAAAATGACACTATAAAAAGGTAAATTTGATGCATAGTGACACATACTTTAGGTGTGATATAATTTATAGACAAAGCTTTGTCATAGGTGCATGTTTCTTGGCATCGAAGCATTTAGAACCCTCCCCTGGGACTACCAAAGAAAATTTTATAAGAAGATCCAGCTCATGGAATTGTGCTAGCAGGAGTGACCAGAAATAGGCCTTCAGATTATACACCTTACAAATAGCATGCATCTCCATGGAAGATTTCTCCAGTGATACCCACACTGCTCAGAGTTGGCACCTTTTAGCAGCTTGTCTGCCTCCCTACCACAAAAGACTAAAAGAAATTTGCCCTCCCTTCTTACCCTAGATATACAATTTCATGAGCTGCCTATCTGTAAAAATATTTTCTCATACACTTTTTTGCAAAAAATTTTAATAGAAGACTAAACTTTTCCCCCGACAGTTAGGGATAAAACACATATAGACACAGGAGAGTAATTAATATTTACTGACCTCTCTGTCCAGGTCCTGTTAGTATTTTGCATATATTTAGTGTATACTAAGCCAATTATTCCTCACAGGAACCTTATGAGGTGGTTAATATTTCCCCCCATTGAAAACTTAAAATTTCATAAAGAGCCCAAGGTAATGTAGCGAGTAAGTAGAAGAGTCAGAATTTGAATCCAGGCCGTCTGAGTTCAGACTATGCCTGATTAACTGTTATACTGCTTCTCAGTCATACCTTATCACTGTAAGTTGCAAATACTGATACACATTAATCATAGAAATCTATTACCATTGAAAAGGTGTTGGTGATAGAATCAGTAAAGGATTCTTGTATGTGTGTGCATGTGTGTGTATAACTTAAAGGGTGGAGGACAAATTGCCTGCTTATAGAAAAGGTAGATGCTGGCTCGGCGCCTGTAGCTCAGCGGGCTAAGGCGCCAGCCACATATACCTGACCCGGCAGGTTCGAATCCAGCCTGGGCCCGCCAAACAACGATGACGGCTCTCACCAAAAAATGGCCAGGCATTGTGGCGGGTGCCTGTAGTTCCAGCTACTTGGGAGGCAGAGGCAGGAGACTAGCTTGAGCCCAGGAATTGGAGGTTGCTGTGAGCTGTGATGCCACGGCACTCTACCCAGGGCAACAGCTTGAGTCTCTGTCTCAAAAAAAAAAAAAGAAAAAGAAAAAAAAGGAAAAGGTAGATGCATACAACTGCTGTGGCATATTCTCATTTAGCCTGGCAGGGGATTAATGAATGGAAGAACACTGTGAATGGATAGAAGGAGAGGTGCCAGAGGGAAAACTTGAGGAAAAGAGAACCATAAGAATAATGAAAATAAGGACTTTACATTTAACTATATTGCTTAGAATGGTGGGGAGCGCCATTGAAAGGGAGTGAATTTTAGCTTTTGGGAAAGCCTAGGTTTTTTTGTTTTTTAAAGAGCCTTTTGTAAATCAAAGACATTGGTGGTAAAGCCACTACTAGGGCAATAATACATGCTGACTTGTTTTTTTTTTTTTTGAGACAGAGTCTCACTATGTTGCCCTCAGTAGAGTGCTGTGACATCATAGCTCACAGGAACCTCAAACTCTTGGGCTTAAGCAATTCTTTTGTCTCAGCCTCCCAAGTAGCTGGGACTACAGGCGCCTACCACAATGCCCGGCTATTTTTAGAGACAGGGTCTTGCTCTTGCTCAGGCAGTTCACTCGCCAGAGTGCTAGGATTACAGGTGTGAGCCACCATGCCCGGCCTAGGTAAATAGGAGAGAAAATTGCTAGTGGGCACCCGCACATGCGTGTGTGCATGCATTCATTCGAATAAGAGTTCACACACTAAGAACACACACAAAATAAGAGGGTCACCCAGGACCTAGGACATAACTGAGCAGAGCAAGAGAACATCTTGTAGTGCTTTTGGGTGTCCTGGTTTGCTCCATGTCCAATCCATCTTTGAAGATGAGCCCACAACCCTACTAGAGGGAGGTCCAAGATGGGAAATGGTAGTTACTGATTTTTAAACTTAGAACTAAATACTGTGCTTAGCAAAATTAAAGTTTGTTTTGAACAAAATTAATTGGACTACATAGGACCTTGATCAAGGAATCTTTATTTTCTACGTGTTTTATCAGGTTGCAAAAGTAATTGTGGTTTGGGGCCATGAATTTCAAATCCTTATACTAGACTCAAAGACATCTTTATTAATCAGAATAGGAGCCATTATAATCAACACATTGTTGCCAACAAGAAGTAAGTTTATTCCTGTAACACAAAAATTCATGCTTCAAGATTTGACAAACTCTTGGGAAGCATTTTCTGTATTCTGCTGGTTATGGAAGTGTTTTACATTGATTAGTATTTAGTATGGTCAGTTTTTGGATTTTAGCTATTCTAATAGGTATGAGCTGATAATGTCATTGTTTTAATTTGCCGTTCTCTAGTGATATGGGAATGTTAGACACCTGTTCGTTTGATTAATTGCCATTTATATATCTTTTTTGATGAGATATCTTTTTAGATCTTTTGCCCATTTCTTAATTGGATTGTTTTATTAAGTCTTAAGCATTTGTATATTTCAGGTATAAGTTCTTTATAGGACTTATTTCTTCCTCTCTGTGGCTGACTTTTCAATCCCTGTTTTTCATAGAGCAAAAAATTTTAATATTCATGAAGCCCAGCTTACCATTTTTTGCTTTCATGGATTATTTCTAAAAGCTCATCATCAGACCTGAGATCACTGAGATTTTTCTCCTGTTACTTTCTAGAAATTTTATGGATTGCAATTTTCTTTTAGGGCTTGATCCATGTGAATTAGTTTTTGCAAAGGGTGTGAAGTCTGTGTTGTAGATTCTTTTTTTTTTTTTTTCATATGGACATTAGTTGTTCCAGCACCAGTTGTCAAAAATACTATTCTTTTTCTACTGAAACACCTTTGCTCTTTTGTCAAAGATCAGTTGACTATATTTGTATGATTTCTGTGCTCTTTATTCTGTTCATTGATCTGCTTGTCTGCTGTCAGTATATGCTGTCTTGATTGCTATAGTTTCATAGTAATTCTTGAAGTCAGGCAGTGTCAGTCTTCTGACTTTGTTCTTCACATTGTATGTTGGCTTTTCTGGTTTCCTGCCTTTCTATATAAAATAAATCAGTTCATCCATGTCTGCAAAATAACTTGCTGAGATTTTTATTTGGATCATGTTGAATCTATAGATCTCATTAGGAGCAATTGACATCTTAACATTAAATTTTCCTATCTATTAGCATGGAATATCTCTATGTTTATGTAGATCTTTGATTTCTTTCAGTTTTCCTCACATACATCTTGTACAGACATATTTTCCTAGATTTATATGTAAGGATTTTTTGAGGGGCTCTAATGTAAGTGGAATTATATTTTTATATCAAATTCTAAATAGTTATTGTTAGCCTATAGGAAAGAAATTGACGTCTTTATATCAGCTTGGTTGTTTTTTTGAAACAGGGTCTTTGTTGCTCTGTTGCCCAGGCTAGAGTCCTGTGGGGTAAATCTAGCTCACTGCAACCTCAGATTCCTGGGCTCAAGTACTGCTTCTGTCTCAGTCTCCTAGGTAGCTGGGACTATAGGCACACACCACCATGCCTATGTATCTCAGCTTTGTATACTACAGACTTGTTATACTTTCACGTTAGTTACAGGAAAGTTTTTGTCATTTCTTTAATGTTTTCCACATGGTCTTATCATCTGCTAACAAAAACACAGTTTCATTTCTTCCTTCTCAAATGGTATACTTTTTATTTCCTTTTCTTGTCTTATTGAAATGTTGAATGAAAGTGGTAAGAGAAGACATCCTTGCCTTGATTATAATCTTAGAGAGAATACATCTCATTGCTTACAATTATGATCTTAGCCATAGGTTTTTTGTAGAAATTCTTTATGAATTTGAAGAAATCCTCTATTCCTAGTTTGCTGAGGGTTTTTCTTATGAAAGAGTGTTATGATTATGCAATTATTTTTTCTTTAGCTTGTTGATGCAGTGGATTACATTAATTGATTTTCAAATGATGAGCAAATCTCACTTGGTCTTGGTGTATAATTCTTTCTATACATTGTTGGATTCAGCTTGCTAATATTTTGTTGAGAATTTTTGGATGTAGGTTCATGTATGTCCTTTCTTGTAATGTCTTTTCCTAGTGTAGGATTAGGATAATGTAGGACTCATAGGGTGAGTTAGGAAGTGTCTGCTTCTGTTTTCCAGAAGTGGTACAAAGATTAATAGGTTTGGTCTTTTTTTTTTCTTTTTTCTTTTTGGAAGGTTTTTTGATTCAGTCTTACAGATCTGTAAAGATTTTCTGTTTGTTCTTGAATGAGCTTTGGTAGTTCATGTTTCTGTCTGTTTGATGTAAGTTTTCAATTTATGGTCATAGAGTTTTATATCCATCATAATATAATTTTATTATCATTTAAATATCCATTGAGTCAGTAGTAATGACCTATATTTTATTTTTGATATTAGTTATTTGTCTTCATTTTCTTGGTTAACCTAGCCCAAAAAATTAATATCATCTACATAGCACTTCCCCACTGCAGGAGACGAACCTAGTTAAAAATCCACTTCTGTGTGTATACCTTAAAAAATAAAACTGAAGAACTTGTTAAAATTCAGATCTCTAGGTCCGATTCCCAGAGATGCACATTCATTAGCACTCAGAGGAGCATGAGGAGGAAGCCCTATACGGCCCCTTAATGCTGGATTTGTGAAGCACAGCAGGAGCTAGATTAGACAATCTCTAATGATTTTACTGGCTTTGAAATTTCTGGAACCTATGAATATTTGTGAGGGAGAAAGGAATAGGGAAAGAGAGAAAGGCAAACTTTCAGTCATTGGCTGCCATCTGTGTCTTGGTGATATTAGGAATTTTTAATGTAGTTTTTTCTTTGTTGTTTTTTTAATTTGATTTGATTTTTTTTTTCAAAGTAAAGGAATAGTGCAAGGGAGCCCTCGTACCAAATCCCAGACATCATTTTACCCATAAATATTTCTGTTTTTATCTATTAGAGATAAGGACTTTTTAAAAGCATTAACACATGCCGTTATAATAATTCATGACAAATTCCTTGATATCATTTAGTTTAGCTGAACTGGCTAAATAGAATTTCTAGCCATAGGGACTGTCTTTAGGTTGCAACCATCATGTAAAATGTTAAGTTCTGTATATTTACCACTGTATAGCTATCATTAAGAAATACTGTTAAAGTTCTTTCCCTATTGACGGTAGTTTAGTGGTGATAAGAATAGAGTATAAAATTCACATGTCTCTGAAGGTAGGCATGTACCAAAGGTGATTGTTTATTAATCATGAGTTCAGCTTCTGAATATTTATAAAACCAGGCCCCGGGTGGCTCTGAAAATAGCATCAGGTAGAAATTACAGCAGAAAACAAAACACTATTTAAACTTAATTATGTTGAGCTGTATTAATATATGAAGTTTTGTTATCATGGTGAGCAACGAGATTTCATAATTTCTTTAAAAGACTCTTCCCAAATGTTCAGGTAAGTGTTTCTTTCATAGTAATAATCACTGGGCTTCTGAGTTGAATGATATTGTAGAAGTAGTGTCTTTGGGAAGATACATAATTAATCAAATGATAGAAATTTTTTCCTTCTAGCTTTCATTCATTATGGAAATATAATTTTTTAAATTTAAAAGGTTTAAGATTTGGGGAAGGATGTTTTTATCTTATACATTTGAAAAATTATAATTTTAATATATTTCATTTAAATTAAACTTGATCATTTTTATGAAGCTGTGTACATTTTCTGCCCGGATATCTTTGTTTATAGTCATTATCAATGTGTATATGTAATTTTTTAAAATAATAAACTTTATTTTTAAAACCAGTTTTAGGTTTTAAAATTAAGAAGAAATTAAAAGTACCTGTGTATCTCCTGTCTCTTCTGGTGTATGTGCACATGTGGGCACACACACACAGCCTCAGCCTCGCTATTATCAGCATCCCATGCCCTATGTTTCATTCATTCTCTCTCTTTTTGTCTTAGTCTGGCTAAAAGCTTATCAATTTCATTGATCTTTTCAAAGAACCATCTTTTGGTTTCTTTATTATTAATACTAGTATTATTGATTTCCAATTTTACTTTGATTAATTTCCCTCTTTTCATCCTTTTCATTTGTTTACCTTGTTTTAATTTGCTTTTCTTTTTGTAGTTTCTTCATCTGAAAGCTTAAATTATTGATTTTTGGTTTTGTTCTTTCCTGAATAGCATGAATAGCATTAATGCATTTAATGCTATCAGTTTTCCACTAAGCACTGCTTTCTCTGCATCCCACAGATTTTGATGTCATATTTTCTTTTTTTTTGTTTGTTTGTTTGGGTTTTTTTTGTAGAGACAGAGTCTGACTTTATCGCCCTTGGTAGAGTGCCGTGGCATCACACAGCTCACAGCAACCTCCAACTCCAGGGCTTAGGCGATTCCCTTGCCTCAGCCTCCCGAGTAGCTGGGACTATAGGTGCCCACCACAACGCCCGGCTATTTTTTTGTTTTTGCAATTCGGCCGAGGCCATGTTTGAACCCACCACCTTCGGTATATGGGGCCAGTGCCCTACTCAGTGAGCCACAGGTGCCGCCCTTGATGTCGTATTTTCATTTTCATTTAGTTCAGAGTGTTTTTTTAAGTTCCTCGAATTTGTCATGGTGTTTTTATGACCCAGAAGATAGTCTGACTTGGTGAATGTGCCATGACAGAAAATAGGTATTCTGCTCTTGTTGTGTGCAGTATTCTATTGATGTCAATTAGATCAGTTGACTGGTACTATTCAGCTTAAGCGTGCCCTTACTGTTTTCTGCTTGCTGGATCAATCCATTTCTAATAGTGGGTTATAAAAGTCTCTAACTATGATAATGGATTCATCTGTTAATATATTTTGCAGTTCTATCAGTTCTTGCCTCACTGTAGTTCATTGCTTTGTAGTTAGACACATACATACCAAAGATCGTTACTAGTATGTCTTCTTAGAGTATTGACTCTTTTTTTCATTACATAATGTGGCTCTTTATTTCTAATAACTTTCCTTACTGGAAGTCTGCTGTAGCTGAAATGATGATAGCTACTCTGGTTTGCTTTCTTCTTCTTTTTTTTTTCTTTTTTTAAGACAGTCTTATTCTGTCATCCTGGGTAGAGTGCTGTTTTGTAATAGCTCACAACAACCTCAAGCTTTGGACTCAAGGCTGCTCTGGCTTTGTTTAGATCGGTGTAACGTGGTCTGTTTTTCTTTCATGTGTACATGTTGTGTTTACATTTAAAGTGGGTTTCTTGTAGACAACAAGTTGGGTCTTGCTTTTGTTCTGCTCTGTAAATTACTGTTTTAATTAGTATATTTAGTTCAATGACATTTAAAATGATTATAGAAGCCAGGCTAGTACTTGCGGAGGCTGAGGCAGGAGGATCTCTTGAGGTCAGGAGTTCAAGAAGACCAGCTTGAGCAAAGTGAGACCGCATCTCTACTACAAACAGAAAAATTAGTGAAGCATGGTGGTGGATACTTATACTCCCAGCTACTTGGGAGGGTGAGGCAGGAGGATTGCTTGAGACAAGGAGTTTGATGATGTTGTAAACTAGGCTGAGGCCATGGCACTCTTGCCCAGAGTCTTGAGACTCTTGTCTTCAAGAAAAATTAATCAATAAATAGTGGTTATATAGTTGGATTCATATTTAAGATTAATGTTTCTCATATCAACATCTCTTTGTTCTTGTTCTTTATTTTTGTCTTCCACACCTTTTCTGCTCTTTATGGTTTTAATTGAGAATTTTGTGATTCCATATTCCTTTCTAGCTTATCATTTATACTTCTTTTTTTGTTCTTTTGTAACTCCGTGCATTCACATTTAATCCAAGTCTTCTTGCAGATAACACTATACTGCCTCAAAGTTTATACAAATACTTTATAAGAACAAAATATTCCTAATTCCTCCCTCCTGTTCTTTGTATCATTGCTGCTGTTTATCTTATATAGACACACACACACAGTCATGCACTGCATAATGTGTTTTAGTCAACAATGGACTGCATGTATGATGCTGGTCCCTTAAGATTATAATGGAACTGAAAAATTCCTGTTGTCTAAAGACAGCATAGCCATCACAGTGTCATGATGCAATATATTACTCACATATTTGTGGTGATAACTGGTATAAACAAATCTCTGCCAGTGAATAGAAGTATAGCACCATAATATCTGATAAATGACTATGTTACTGATTTGTGTATTTACTTATTATCTTAGAGTGTCCTCCAACTTAAAAGAAAACGTTAGCTGTAAAACAGCCTTAGGCATGTCCTTTAGAAAGTATTCCAGAAAATGCTGTTATCGTAGGAAATGGTAGTTCCACGCCTACTGCTGCCCCTGGATATCTTCCAGTGGGACAAAATGTGAAGGTGGAAGACAGTGACAATGATGATCCTGATCCTGCGTAGGTGTATTCTACTGTTGTCTCTTGGTTTTTAACCAAGAAAATAAATAAATTTTTAAAACATGAGAAACCTTATAGTATAAGAATATGAAGAAAATATTTTGTATAGCTGTACAACATTATTACAAAAGAGTCAAAAAGTTCATACACGCTCGGCGCCTGTGGCTCAGCGGGCTAAGGCGCCAGCCACGTACACCTAAGCTGGCAGGTTCGAATCCAGCCCGGGCCCGCCAAGCAACAATGACAGCTGCAACCAAACAATGGCCGGGCATTGTGGCGGGTGCCTGTACTCCCAGCTACTTGGGAGGCAGAGGCAGAAGACTCGCTTGAGCCCAGGAACTGGAGTTTGCTGTGAGCTGTGACCACAGCACTCCATCCAGGGTGAGAGCTTGAGGCTCTGTCTCAAAAAAAAAAAAAAAGAAAGAAAAGAAAAAAGTTTATACAAGCCGGGCACGGTGGCTCATGCCTGTAATCCCAGCACTTGGGAGGTGAGGTGGGTAGATGGCCTAAGCTCATGAGTTTGAGACAAGCCTGAGCAAGAGTGAGACCTCGTCTCTAAAAAGTAGCCGGACCTTGTGGTGGACTCCTATAGTCCCAGCTACTTGGGAGGCTGAGACAAGAGAATCGCTTGAGCCCAAGAGTTAGAGGTTGCTGTGAGCTTTGACGCCATAGCACTCTATTGAGGGCAACAAAGTGAGACTCTGTCTCAAAAAAAAAAAAGTTTATAAATTAAAAAAGGTACAGTAAGCTAAGATTTATTTATTATTTTAAAATAAAGTAATTTTTTTACATTTAGTGTAGCCTATGTCACATTTCTTAGAACATTTCACTGTCATTAAGCAGTTCATGACTGTATATTTGTATGTGTGCTTATGTGTAAATAAAATGCCTATACATAAGCATAAATAATTGAATACATTGCTACTATTATTTGAAGCAAACTGTTATTATTATTATATATTATTATTATTAAGAAAAATAAAAGTTTTAATTTTATCTTTATTTTGTAAACACTACTTTATGTATATCCTATTTGGGGGGTTGTTTCAATTTTTTTAGATAAGAATTTCTGACTCATATCATTTTTCTTCTCTCAAAAGGGCTACTTTTATAAATTTTTATAAGAAATTAAATCAACAAACTCCTTCAGTTTTTGTCTGAGAACGTTTTTATTTTTTCCACATTTGTGAGGGTTAATTTCACAAGGTACAGAATTTTAGGTGGTAGGTTTTATCTCAATACTTTAAATATTTCACTCACTCTTTTTGCTTGCATAATTTCTGAGGAAAATCCGATGTAACTTTTTATCTTTCTCCTTTGGAGGTAGGGTGTTTTTTCCTCTGACATCTTTTAAGATTTTTTCTTTATCTTTGGTTTTTTGATGTTTGAATATTACATGCCTAGGTGTAGTTATTTTGGCTTTCATCCTACTTGGTGTTCTTTGAGCTTCCTGAATCTGTGGTTTGGTGCCTGACATTAATTTGAGAGAAATTCTGTTATTGTTGCTTCAGATATTTCTATTTTCTTTCTCTTTTTCTTCTCCTGGTATTTTCATTATACATATTTACAGTTTTTATAGTTGTCCCACAGTTCTTGGATATTGTTTTTCTTCTTTTTCTTTCAGGTTTTTTTTCCTCTTTGCTTTTCAGTTTTGGAAGCCTATTGTCATATACTCAAGATCAAAGAAAAGCTGTGTCCAATCTACTGATGAGCCCGTCAGAGGCATTATTATTACAATAATTGTGATCTCGGTTATTTTTAATTTTTTTTTTAGAATGCCCATTCTTTGCTTACATTATTCATCTCTTCTTTCATGTCTTCTGCTTTCTCAATTAAAACCTTAAGCATATTAATAAAAGTTTTTTGAAATTCCTGATTGGAAAAGTACGACAACATTCCTGTTCTATATGACTCGGGTTCTGATGCTTGTTTGTTTCTTCAGACTGTTGTTTGCCTTTTAGTATGCCTTTTAAGGTGGACATGGTGTTACTTGGTAAAAGGAACTATGTAAAAGGACTTTAATAGAGTGGCAGTATATGGTGTGTAGGGGGAAGAATATTTTATAATTCAGTGATTAGGTCTGTCTTTGGTGAGCCTGTGTCTCAGGACTTTGAACTTCACCACTGGTGCTTTTTAGTCACTCCCCTCTTGGATGAGATGAGATGCAGGAGGTAGCTGCTGGAATTGGGTTATTTCTGTTCTCCACCTGAAAGACTAGAGGTAACTGGAGTTGCATTTTCCCTTCCCCCAGGTTTGGTGAGTTCTGCTAAAACTCCAACGGGTTAGGCTCTGGCAAGATATTTTCTCTGGAGCGCAGGCTTTGTTAAGAATACATTGATTGCTCTGGCACATTTCAAGTTGCTTATCTTTTTTCTTCTCCCCTCTGAAGCACAAAGGGATTTTTCCCTCCAGAATTCACTGTGAGAACTTGGTGAAAGGTGAAACAGATGTGTGAGGGCTGAGGGCCATGAAATGATTGGGATGTTAGGATGTCTGGAGTTTTTCTCTCTCAGAATTGTCTGTAGTGAGTCAATTACAGTTTAGGTTTTCCGGCCTTTCTCCTCTCCATTGATTCTCATAGTGGGTTTCTGCTTCAGTAAGTTGTGATCCTCAGTATTTACCCATTTCGCTAGTTTTGGGGGTAATGGGTTTGCCCTGTGAGACCTCACTTGTAAGGTCTAAATTTTGTTAACTTTTCAGTTTGTTCAGCTTTTTGCATGTTGTTGAGACAAGAGTGGCTACTTCTAAGTTCTTGTTGGCTGATCTAGAAACCAGAAGTCCTACAGTAGTGAATTTTTAGGCATTGAAGGTATTCTTTCAGTTCTGTTCTTTTGGCATTGAAGGTATTGAAGCAGAAATGTTAGCTGAGATGTTATTTTGGGAATTCAAGAATCTTGTCACTGGTTATTGGGACCATTTCTGAAGGATCTGGAATTACAATGTCAGGTTGTTTTGAAGAAAGCATGAATGGCACTGAGAAAATAAGATTATAGTTAGTGAGACCCTGGTTGTAAATCTACCTCTTCTTGCTGAGGTACTTAATCCTTTTTTATTAGATACTTGGGAGCAGGAAATATTTTTCATCCCTTAGATTACTTTGCCTGGCCTTATTCTAGTAGTACCTGGTATTAAACAGAATGAACATTGGAATATTCATGAATTTTCTAATTTTCTGGAATATAAAATTGAATCTTTGAGAACAGCTAAATTTGGTGTCCGTTAGAACTGGCTTACATTTCTATTAGAATACAAGAGATAAGGGCAGCGCCTGTGGCTCAGTGAGTAGGGCGCTGGCCCCATATACCGAGGGTGATGGGTTTGAACCTGGCCCCAGCCAAAAACTACAACAACAACAACAACAAAGAATGTAAGAGATAAGTTCTGAGAAAGTTGTGCTTCGACATTTTTTTTTACTTTGTATTTTGACACAATTAAATTTTAAAAATTTGACCTAATTTCTAATTTATACAAGAATAATTTAAAGAATAAAGAATTCTCTATAACACTTTCTTTGATTCACTAAATTTTAAGTAATATTTAACAATATTTACTTTCTCTCTTGTTCTTTATTTCTTCTCTCTCTCACACTCTTTTCTCTCCCATGTAATTTTTGTTCTGTACCCTTTTAGAGTAAGTTGTTCATATTATGCTCCTTCTGCATATTTCAGTGTATTTCTTTAAAACACATTATTTTATGTAATTACAGTACAGTTATCAAAATCAGTAAGTTGTCATTAGTATAATTCAATTATCTGATCTGTTGACCTCATATATAATTTAATAATTGTCCCTAAAATGTCTTTTATAGTGAAGTAAAAAAAATCCCAGATTAAGCATTACATTCACTTACGTCTCTTTAGACTACTACTGAGTCTTTTTGTACTTTGAACACTGATATTTTTTAAGTACAGACCAGTTATTTTGTAGATGGTTCCTCAATTTGGGCTTACCTGCTTCCTTCAGACATGGTTCAGTTTAAAATGTGGAGTTATTTTTTTCATTGTGCTAGAAAAATAACATAAATTTTAAGTATGCCTTACAGTATTATTAACTGTATGCACACTTTAACAGGTCTCTAGAATTTTTTCATCTTGTAAAACTGAAATTCTATGTACTTATTGAACAACAGCTCCATCGCCACCCCTGGCAGCCATCGTTCTACTTGTTCTTTTTAAGAGTCTGACTATTTTAGATACCTCATATGAGTGGATAAGTGGAATCATAGTGTGTTTTCCTTTTGGTGGCTGGCTTATTTCATTTAGTGTAACATCTTTAAGACTTATCCATGTTGTAGCATATGACAGAATTTTCTTCTTTTCAAGACTGATAATACTTCATTTTACGTGTAGGTGGTATTTTCTTAATCTATTCATCTGTCCATGGGCATTCAGGTTGCTTTCACCTCTTGGCTATTGTGATTAATGCTAACAGTGAACATGGTTGTGCCTGTCAAGATCATCTTTTCATTTCTTTCATATTATACCCAGAAATACATTGCTGGATCATATAGTAGTTCTATCTTTAATTTTTTGAGAAATTGTTACTCTGTTGTTCATAAAGGCTATGTACCATTTTACATTCCCACTGACAGTGCATAGGGTTCCATTTTCTCCACATCATTCCCAACGTGTAATTTTCTGTTTGATAATGGCCATCTTAATACATAGTAGGTGGGAGATGATACCTCTTTGTGTTTTTGATTTTCACTTCCTTGATAATTACTGCCATTGATCTTCTTTTCTTATGCTGGCTATTTGTATATCTTGTTTGAAGAAATATCTATTCAGATCTTTTGCCTATTTTTTAAATTATCTTATTTGATTTTTTTGTTCTTAAGTTTTAGGAGTTCTTGTAATTCCTAGGTATTAATCTTTTGGCTGCAAACAATGCCTTTCGGCATTTAAACAAGGTATTTGGTGGGAAGGACACTTCAGGTGTTAAGTACAAGATGTTCCTTTGGCACACAGGCTTTCATTTTGCAAACAAAAGCTTTGACAACACATGTTACTTTTAAGTTACTTGACTGGAGTCTGTAAGCATCATACGCTTCACAGTTGTGCCTGAAATAATTTGTACAGATAGTGGAAACTGAAACAAACTTGAGTGAATTATTTTGATTAGTAAGAAACCAAAGAACGTCCAGTAGCGCACCATGTATCTTAACCATTGTTGGGATGGCTGCACACCTCAGGTGGCACATTTCCTTTCTGTACCAATCCACAAGGGTTAATCTGCTCTTTGACACATGGTTTAATATTTTTCATGTACCTTAGGTTGCCTTATCAATCTGTTGTTTCTTTTGCTCTATAGACATTTCAAAGTTGAATGTGGTGCCATTTGTTTTTCCTTTTTTACCTGTGCTTTGGTATTGTATCCCCCCCAAATTTCTGTCAAATCCAATGTCATGAAGCTTTCCTGCTGTGTTTTCTTCTAAGAGTTTTCTGATTTCAGGTCTTATGTTTAGGTCTTTAATTGATGTTGACTTTTTTTGGCTAACTCCATTCTTTTGCATGTCAATATTGAGTTTTCCCAGCATTATTTAGTGAAGAGACTGACTTATTTTTTCCCATCTTGGCATCCTTGTCAATCATTTGACCTTAAATGTGTTGGTTTACCACTGGATTCTCTTTTCTGTTCCATTGTTCTATATGCTTGTCTTTCTGTCTTTATGCTGGTACCTTACTGTTTTATTGGGAGGGGGTGTCATACCATACATTGTTGATCATTATAACTTTGTGGTATGTTTTTAAGTGAGATACTTTATATCTCTGGTAGAGCTGGTTTTTGCAAAGAACTTTTAGTGGAATCTTCGGTAGGAGTTTCTTTAATAAAGAACTTTTAGTGGAATCTTCGGTAGTGAGTTTCTTTAATAAGGAATCTTCGGTAGTGAGTTTCTTTATTCATTTCCCTTCAATTTTGGTTTTATAAGCTTGAATTTTTCAGTTCTTTTAGGACCATTTCCGATCTTTCTGATGCCTTCCATATACTGAATTTATATCCTTATCCTTTCAATACCTTGCTAACATTAAAACAATCTGTTGGGGAAAAATATTGTTATTTAACTTTTCAAGTTCCTAAACATTTAGTGGTCTATGGAAATATGTTCTCTTTCTGTGACATATTTATTATTTTGTTCTGTTAGATATTCTTTTTTCTTTTATTAAATCATAGCTGTGTAAATGTAATCATGGGGTACAATGTGCTGGTTTTATATACAGTTTGAAAAATTTTCATCGAACTGGTTAACATAGCCTTCATGGCATTTTCTTAGTTATTGTGTTCAGACATTTATATTCTGCATTTAGTAAGTTTCTTTTTTTTTTTGAGACAGAGCCTCAAGTTGTCACCCTGGATAGAGTGCTGTGGCATCACAGCTCCTAGCAACCTCCAGTTCCTGGGCTCAAGCGAGTCTCTTGCCTCTGCCTCCCAAGTAGCTGGGACTGTAGGCGCCCGCCACAATGCCTGGCCATTTTTTGGTTGCAGCCATCATTGTTGTTTGGTGGGCCCGGATCGAACCCGCCAGCTCAGGTTTACATGGCTGGCGCCTTAGCCCATTCAGCCACAGGCGCAGAGCCGCATTTAGTAAGTTTCACCTGTACCCTGTTGAATATTAATAGACTTTCTTTTCCTGTGAATACATCATTTTAAAATTAGTTTGTACTGGTTAAGCTAGGTATATTTTGAACACAGATGTCTAAATAAAACTTTTTGCCCTTATTCTATACTTGTTGAGAGAGAACAAGAAGAATGCTAGGTTTGAACAGAAAATGTGAGAGAATGTCAGATGGTAGATAGGGATCACTGACCCACTTTTTTCAAAACACAAAATTGCTTTTAGATTCACAGAATAACATGATTTTATTTTATTTAAAAATAGATAATGCATTTAAATGATTCAAAACCAAAAAGTATATGAAAACAAACTCATTCCTGGCCACCCTTCCCTTACAAGTAACTACTAATTCATGTGTTCTTTTAGAGGTTTCACTACACATTCAAACAATAGGAATTTGTGTTTTTCTACTTTCTATTACACAAAAATTAGCATACTATGTGTACTTTTTAGCACTTGGCTTTTTTTGTATGTGTAAGAATACAGTCTGGAAATTATCCTATATTAGCATACATGTGTCCTCATTCTGTTTTTTACTATTGCATAATAGTTCAGTTTGGGCATACCAGGTTATCCAGTTTCTTGTAAAAAGCCAATGAATTGTTTGCAGCCTTTTGTTATTACAAATAGTGCTTTAGTGACTAACCATGAACAAATAGAATTTCGTAAAGATCTGGTTATATCTGTTAGAGAAATTACCAAACAAGGTAAATAATGGTATAAACAGGAGTTATGCCATTTTGTTTTTCTAGCAGTATGTAAGAGTACTTATTTCCCTACATCCATATCAAAAGACTCCTTTTAGTTTTTGGAATTTTGCTTGTCCGATAGATGAAAAATGATATATCTCAGTGTAGAGTTTTATTTATATAAGCTTTTTATTTTGAAAAAACTTTAATTTACACAAGAGTTAGGAAAGGAGGTACAGTTCCTATATACCTCATCTCAACCAGCTTTAGTTCCTACTGATATCAGCTTGTGTTACTGTGGCACCTTTGTCAAAACTAAGAAATAATGTTGGTACATTATTACTAACTAAATCCCAGACATTATTCTTATTTCTGTCAGTATTGTTTCACTTTGGATTTCTTATTAAAACTGAGGTTGAGTATCTTTTTATATGTTTAGGAGCCTTTTGTATTGTTATCTTCTGAACTATTACTGTCCTTCCTCCAGTTTGCTACTGGGTTGTTAGAAAGCAAAAGGGGCCTGTAATCCCAGCACTCTGGGAGGCTGAGGTGGGTAGATTGCCTGAGCTCACAGGTTCAAGACCAGCCTGAGCAACAGTGAGACCCTGTCTCTAAAAAGGCGTTGTGACGGTTGTAGTTCCAGCTACTTGGGAGGCTAAGGCGAGAGAATCACTTGAGCCCAAGAGTGATTTTGGAGGTTGCTGTGAGCTAAGACACAAGGGCACTCTACAAGGGTGACTAGATGAGATGCTGTTCTTGGAGGGGAGAGGAAGAAAGCAAAAGGGGATTGGGGCGAGAATCTGAAAGAGAGAAAAAATTAAGGAAAAGCACAATTAGGGAGAGAATAAACGATCTTGATCTTTACACATCTGATATTTTTATCATTTTTGAATCATTTTATCACCTGGATCTTGTTTAATGTCATTAGGCTTTATCCCTTTTGTAATGATGAAAATTCTTACCTGAAAGAGAGTATCCACTTGCTTATTCTCATGGTCCATGGTTCTTTTTTTTTTTTTTTAAATACATGTATTTTATTATTCTTCATTACATTATTCCCCCCCCCCCCACCCGTCCATGATAAGACAGAATTGATTTACAGAAAAGAATACAGAAAACACCAAAGCTCCTGGTAGTGGGAGAGATTTTAA